>APFE031338669.1:230851-301158 GCA_000404065.3 Pinus taeda | reverse complement strand
CAAAACTGGGACTACCAGCTTGATTTTTCATTATGTTCCTTTCAATGTTACAATACATATTTATACATGCCGAAGCATCCAATACCATGGACCAAAAAACCATCGCATTCAAAACCATGGACCGAAAACCATAGGTAGGTTCGCCCAACCTAATATAGGGTCCAAAAAAAAATTTCCTGGGGCGCTGCCCCGAACCCCGTAGACGCTACTCACCCCCCTCAAACCCCCCAGACAAGGGGGGCTGCCGCCCCCCTTGTGACCCCCTCATTGCGCAATCAGCGCAACAAAGGGGGGGCTCCACCCCCCCTCTAACCCCCCAGTTCACTACGTAGGTTAGTCATGGAAAGAATATAACATAACCCAACAAGCATTACAGCCCTCAAATACATTGGTTTTATTAAGTTTCTTTTCCTTTACACCCATTATTAAGAATTGTTTGCATGAATTTATCATTCTTTTCATCTGCCCAGAATTTATGAGAGTATAATTATTCTTAAGCTTGTGAGCTCTTACAAAGTATTTGATTCCATATTTTACAAGTAGATACTTGTTCTCGTCTCTATAGAAAATAGCCTTTCTATCATACAAGTAAGGACTTCCTAAAACAATTCCACATATATCCAAAGGAGTTATGTCTAACTCAACCTCATCTACAAATGTTGACCCAAAAGAAAACTTGAGTTTGCATTGTCTAGTCACTTGTAGTTGTGCTTTATCATTCAACCATCCTAATGGGTATGGTTTTTTGTGAGTTGTAGTTGCTAATCCCAATTTCTTTACAATTGCTTCATAAATCAAATTTACTTGTGAGCCACTATCAAACAAAGCATCAATATTTTGATGTTTGGAAATAACTCGAATATGGAAAAGCTCATGTCTTTTTCTCTCATGTTCTTCATCAATAATAGTTTGAGTAGAATTAATAGTAGATGCTTCAGAATTCTTACCTTTTATACCTATGGCTGCAATGGTTGTTTCATCTCCCGAGTCTGACCCCAAATCTTTCTGAATAGCTGCAACAGTCTTCTTCTTCTTGCCCTCGGACTTCTTAGGTCTTAGCTCTGGATGTAGAATCCAACAGTGCTCATCATCATGCCCCTCCTTTGTACAGTGAGTGCATGAAGCTTTGCCTTTCTGTGCAGTGTTAGCCTTCCTTGCTTTCCACTTCTGCTTTCTTTTCTCCTTGCTCTTACTTACAGTGGGTTGGGATGGTCCCCCAACTTCTGGATTTCCATTCTTTCCCCTAGCTTCTAGATGAGTATCTTGTACAGATACCTCATCTATACTAGTGGGATTAACATGAGGATGGTATGCCTCATGTAGCTGTGTAGACCACCAATGTACTTCAAAAGAGTCTCTGGTGAGTCTAATGTGATGCCCAACATCAAATCCCTCTTTCTGAACTCTTGAGTATACCCTTGCACACTTTTCCCTTTCAACTGCCGAAGAGTTTGCCAACTCATCATGGCTTATTGCCTGTAGGCCAATGGATAAAACTGCTTCTTGATTGCAGAAACAAATTCACTCCAGACAGAGATGGTCTTACCATGTTTCTTCATACCAACTTGGGTTCTGCCTTCCCACCAAACCAAGGTAATGCCTCCTAGGCATAGGCTTGCCAGCTGAATCTTACTCTTGTCTGAGTTCATGTTCTGCACTTTGCAATACACATCAATTTGTCTAATCCAATTGTCCAACTTTTCAGCATTAGCTCTCCATCATATATAGGCGAATCAAATTTAACATCTAGCTTAATCAAAGATGCTTTCTTACTATGAAAAGGGCTATTAGGAGGTGTGAGAAAGCTTTCCTCTTTCCCTTTTCCTTTTGAGTGGTCATAGGAATGAGACTCATCTTCTTCTTTATCTTGTTTAGAACCTAACGAATCTTCATCCTTGTGCTTTCTAAAGTCCCTATACATTTCCTCTACCATAGACTTTATAGCTAGGAAACTCTCTATGAAATGAGGGTCTAGCCCCATAGAACCTTCCTCTGACATTGTCTTCTGAGGATAGACTCTCCCAATTTCAGGATTAGTTTCCACCAACTCTCCTTCTCCTAATTTGAGCTTTGATCTAGTGAGCATTCACAGCTAAACCAACACAAGCTTGTCTAACCTTGTAGCCTAAAGCTCTGATACCACTTGATCTGATATTCACCCTATGAGTGACAACAGCTAAAGATTTATTGTTTAAAGGTATTACAAACTCATGTGTTGGTGTGTATTATGTGTTATTGAGGCAATAGATCGATCAGATTGCCAATACTTAGACAATAAAATGGAAAGACAACAGAGAAATATAGTAAGCAAACACAAAGACACAAACAATTTCAATAAGGAGTTCACCCTATTCTCCAGGGCTACGTCTCCAGTCCAACTCTCAGTGGTGGCCTTGTTTTATTGTGCCTTTAGCAGAGAATTACAATACAGGGTCTCAATGTGAGTTCTCCTGAAGCCGGTTTTTGCTTGGCAGGGTGGTTCTTGGATTCCCCAAGCCACCAAGTACACAAACTCTTCTTCTTCCTACCAGCTCTATGACCTTCTGGTCTATAGTGGAAAGAGCCAAATGTAATGCTCAGTCCGGACAGATTCCTCTATGGGATGGCTTGAATCTCTCAAGTTCTCTGGTGTTCGATGTTGTCGCTGGTCAGATCGGCCTTATGTCTCTTTTTTATTTTGCTTCACTATCTTCTCTCTCTATGTATTCTGTCCTCCTCTTGGGATTCTGGTCTGTCTTCATTCTTTGTCTCTCAGACTGTTCTCCGACTTGACTTGTGTATTCTGTCTCTGTTCATGGTTTTTAGTCATTCGAACTCATGCCCGTTCAATTCCTCTTCCACCTCTGTCGATTCACCTTCTGCAGCTGCACTTGGAGTTCCCCATTCAGCATCGGCATGAACGCTCAGGGAGTGGCCACTTGTCCTCCTCTAAATGGTGTCCGCTTGCTTCGTCAATTCATTTCTTTAGTTACATCGTGGATGAAGTCTTTCCTCCACCGTGGGGGTCAAACATATTCCAAATCCTTCTAAAACGCGGTGTATTCCCTCGTCGATTTCGCTTCCTCCATCGGGCTTGATCTTAGCTGTTCGATCTGGATCCCCCAGATCCAACGTCATACACACGTCCCACATGATTGACTTGCTCGACTGATAACACGCGATCAATGACAGTTTTCTCTCACCTCCGCTTGCCACGCGTCGATCATTGAGTGGTATCGCTTCGCTCTCGTCCAAAACCGTTTACTGTTTGAGGGCACCCCAATTAATATTGTCGGTTTCCAGAGCATGGGTCCCCCCTTGTACATTTAGCGCTTTTGCCTTTTCGCCCATGGTTCTCTAGTCCACCATGCATCTGTGTGCATCAAAAACCACCTTGTTTTCCCGATTTGGGGCTCCCAGGGGCTATTTTGACCTCCTGCGCAGTCTCCGTGGGCCTCGGTTAACGCGCTTTGACCGAGGTCCTCGTCATTCCACGCTGGCTACCATTGCCAC
Organism: Pinus taeda; assembly: GCA_000404065.3. Classification (NCBI taxonomy): domain Eukaryota; kingdom Viridiplantae; phylum Streptophyta; class Pinopsida; order Pinales; family Pinaceae; genus Pinus; species Pinus taeda. The sequence goes on along the minus strand of APFE031338669.1, from coordinate 297,666 downwards.
TGGTTTAGGGGTGTTTTTTATCACAGTTCTTAATTCTTTGAGATTTGTTCCCACCTGATACAGTCATGGTTCTTTAACAGTCTTTTATGGCTCCAATTCGGATCACTATGCTTACTGGGGAATATCACAAGTATATGCCTAAGTTCACTAGAACTTAAGGTGTTTCAGCTGAAGAACATCTTGAATCATTCTATAGCTATGCTGATAACCTGGACATTAGTCAAGATGATATTTCAATGAGAGTCTTTGTCCAAAGCCTAGATGGAGAGGCTAGAAAATGGTTCAGGGAACTGACCCCAACATCTATAGTAGATATTGAGGCCTTAGATGATGCATTCCTAAAGCATTAGGGGGATAAGAAGGATATCATTTACTACCACACTAAGTTTGGGAACTTAAAGAAGGAAAATGGTGAGTTGTTGTCTGATTTTAATAAGAGATTTAACCGCATGTACAACAAGATACTAGCTGAAGTAAAACCCACCACTACCTTTGCTAGACTCATCTATGCCAGTGCCTTTGATTTTGACTTTTATTTACTGTTGAGGGAGAGGCGATGTGCTTCTTTGTCTGATATGCAAGATGCAATCTTGGAAGTAGAATCAAACATCATGGCTACAGAAAAGCTCAAAGGTTGCTGATAGAAAGAGACAGAGGGGCGAGCCTTCATCATCTTCAAATCCCAAGATCAATAAAATGGCCAAGATGATAGAGTCATTAGCCTCTGAAGTTTCCAAATTAAAGGTTGAGCAACATTCTAGGAAAGGAAGGGTTCCTAATACCTTTGCTCCTCCAAATCTAAATCCATATAGAAGACCAAATGAACAGTTGTAGATTTTGCAAAGAAGCAAAGAGGCCAATGAAGACCAAAGGGTGAAAGTCCCTTTTCAGAATGTAGTCATGGAAGAAGAGCAATTGGAAGAAGATGATGAGATCCATTGTATGGAAGACAAAGGCAGTGCCACTTTTTTAACCAAAGCTGCCTAAGAGAAGTCATTATTCAATGACTAGATTAGCCAAGAATTGGATGGTGCAGCAGTTCTACAAACTGAAGACCAACACAAATATAATCTAAGGTAAAAAATGAATAATGTCAAGGAAACTGCTATTCATAAAGCTATTGTCCCTGCATAACAGCAAGCTAATAAGCAGAAGCAACCAGTAGCTGATCCTATCATCCTCAAAGCTCCATCCATAGAGGTAAGAGGCCTTGACAAGTCCCCTTCTTCTTTCAGCTTTCAATCAAAAATTCAGAAGCCAAGAATACCTATGCCTCTGATTGAACCAGTGAGGAATGAGTCCTTCAAGAAATCTATCCTTGATTCTCTTGAGCCTAATGCTATCCAAGCTTCCACTGACTATGTAAATTTGCAAGATGACCAACCCTGAAAATTGTGAAGACAACTCCCCATCATTATATGTCTCTCTGAGTATTCATGATAAAATCCTTCATAATTGCCTTTTGGACAATGGAGCCAACCATAATCCAATGCCCAAGGTTGTCATGGATAAGCTCGGTCTTGACATTATGAAGCCTTATTAGTTGGCCTCTACGCAACTTAAACAACCAGTTTGCCAGATCACAGAGGAAGAAGGCCCACAGATTTGGGACATGTTATTTGATGGGGCTTTCTTTAAGGAAGCTGCAGGAACAGGTAATGCATTGATTCATCTTTTCTATTAACTTTTCAGGTCACAAATGACACAACATAGTATGAAGCAGACCTTATCATTCAGAAGGTGTACAAAACCTTCCAAGCAAAACATCCAAGGCTAAAAGCATACAAAGATGAGGTGAAATATAGACCATCTCTTCCTGATAATACCAAATGCTAGAAATTTTTTGAAGTAGATGATCAAATCAATAGGCTTTTGCAAGTCTTTGATGATTTTGTTGATATACACATTGACAAAGAGAAAGAAACCTTTGATAGAAAGGTTAAAAAGGTCAATTTTCAGTTTGGGGACTGTTTTCTCAAAAGGGATACATTAAAGGAAGGAGGATATGTGTTTGACAACCTAGTCAATGGGTTGTTCTTCGAACTTTATTTTAGTTAAGGCTTTTAAGCTTTCGTATTGTAAATATGTTGTTTTCAAGCTTTTATTTCATGCTAAATAGACTCCATGCCCAATGCAACACTAGGATGAAGATTTGATCATGTTTTTTTATAGGAAAGGCATTGTCTTATAGTTCTTGAAACCTCACAGGGAGGATTTCATCCCAGAAGGAGCTAGTGTTGGCCTTGGAGGTGTTTGGCCCAAAAATGGACCCAAAACACTCCCAAAGTCTCCAAAGTTTGCTTAAAATCATGCCAAGGGATATAAAAATGCTCTTGAAATCCTCAAGATTTGCTCAAATATCATTCAATGATCAAAATCAGCGCAAGAGGAGAGCCCTTGGAAGGGCGGAAATACACTATCAGGATGAAAAAACACTTGGCCAGAAGCCGTTAGATCTGGTCGATCAACGGCCTAGATCTAAGCAGATAATTGCATCAGCGGTGGCCATTAGAGGCAGTCGGAACAGAGTCGCGATGAGATCAGGCTGAGCGATACGTCGTTCACCGATATCGGCGATATTGCTATTGGCAGGGAGCATATACCATGTTATATGAGGGACCCGTGGAGTAAGCGACGTGAGATTGCGATTTATCGCATCGGCACTATACCATGGGGTGGGGCCTATGCACAAGCATGTGTGCGACTCGATGAGCTGGACCTGACGACATTATATATGAAAATCCATCAATTTTGAAGTCCACGCCAAAGCCATTTTTAATGCATTTTCCATGTATTTCGTTATATAACGAAATACAAAGGGAAACAGGGGCACTGCGATAGCGATGGAACCCGGACACGATGCGTTTTGGGAAGCAAAATATATATATTTTCAAGTCCGTAAAAGCCCAATTTTTAATGTATTTCGTGTATTTTCGTTATATAACGAAAATACGAAGGGAGCATTGGCCAACAACGTTTGCAATGAGTCCTGGACTCGAAAGGGACCGAGAAGTGAAATATATGATATCTGAAGTCCGCCAAACCCATTTTCATGCATTTTTTAGTGTTTTTTGCATATTTCATAATACAAGAGAAATACACACGAGCAGTATTTTTGCAAGTTGCGATGGCAACAAGGCCGGACCTAATAGACAATTAAACCATATTTTAGGACTCTTAAAGTCGAAAAGGTTTTTTGCAGTAATGCTGTGTTTTCTGTATATAACAGAAAAACAGTCATTTATAAATGTTTAAGGAATTACACAGACTCGAAGACCCTTTCCATTATCTAACAGAGGTCGAGAGACAGGGACAGAGGCCAGAAGGGGAATAAAGAGAGCCATAGCATGCACAACTCACCCCCAAATTGACAAAGCAGTCATGGAGCATCAATAGACAACTCAACTCATCCATAACAACATAGTCAATTATGGAGCATCTCTGGCACTAGAGAACTCCCAGACAATGCAACAAACCATCCAAAATATCTGAAAACAATTACACTTCTGTCAGAAGCAGAAAACTACGAGCCCATGCTTGCCTAGAGGGCATCAAATCAGTTAACAAGGCAGATCATAAAGATTAAGACTCTGAGCCTATTAGATCTCAGGAGCATTGTAAACAGGCTATAAATAGCTGAAAGTAAGATGTAAGTGGGGTTCAAACTTCTGGAGATTTTTCCTCCTCTGTTCCTTCAAAATTCTCATCTTCATTCTAACAAAATATAAGCTTCATTTGCTATTATATGTTCAATGTCCATTCTTTTTTTATTCTATGCTTTCACTTGAATAGTTTATTCAGGTTTTCTGTTGTGTTTAATGCCAGATAACTGACATCTTATCTTTGCATTGATAAATTAGATTTGGAAGTCTTATTTACTTCGTGTACCTGGTCATTCATATGTGTTTATGTATGCAGTCTGCTGGTACAGTTAGTATTCTCCATCTATCCATTGAATCTATAAATTATTGAGCATTAGTGGCCTAAAGCCTTATATTGGTGAGAGTGTTCATGCATGTCTTGAGTGAGAATAGAGCTGAAATGGTTATCTGACTTGATCCAAACCATCGTCCATTCCAATAGTTCTGAGAACAGTATTGAAGATTATATGTTACCAAGCATATCCAGGTTGCAACCTAGGAGAGCTTCCTAGAGTGTTAACATAATTTGCGCTGCTGCTGGGGAGAGGAAACTGAAGCTCAGCTTCCCTGGGAAACGACATAGATTCAGCTTTGATGATAGACAAAGTATGGGCACATTTTTGGTTGTAATCATCTATCTGGCGACTCTACTGGAGGCCGAACCTCTTGGAAACTCCACTTCATAGTTATGACTCAGTTTGTGAGGCATACTCAGAGAAATCCTCAAAAGTCACAAGTTGACCTAGTATCTGACCCTGAAAGATCATCAAAGAAAGAATGTTATTGCAAAAAGGAGCATCAGGTTCAGGTAAACCTAAACAATCTCCTATATCTCTTCAAGAAAGGCTTGTAATAGAACAAATATATGTTGAGAGTATAGCTTCTAATACTAGCAACAAAGAAAAAATCTTAGAGCTTCATAAAGCTCCTTATTCTTTAGGTTTTCCTTTTATCATATGCCCAAAGGAAACCTCACCTCCTATCCAACATACTCCTTTAGTCTTATCAATCACTCCTTAGCCCTCTATCATTCAGATTGCCAATACTCCTTTAGCCACCACGACTATGGCAGGTCCACAAGAACCTACCAAAATGGAAAGAATCATAGCTGCTAGGTATGGACCTCTAATACTACCCACTCCTTTGAATGTTATGCCTACTGGGGAATATTAGAAGTATATGCCTAAGTTCATTGGAACTGAAGTTGTTTCAGCTGAAGAAAATATTGAGTCATTCTATAGCTATGTTGATAACCTGGACATTAGTGAAGATGATGTCAGGATGAGAGTCTTTGTCCAAAGCCTAGATGGAGAGGTTATAAAATGGTTCAGGGAACTGACCCCAACATCTATAGTAGATATTGGGGCCTCAGATGATGCATTCCTAAAGCGTTGGGGGGATAAGAAGGATCTCCTTTACTACCACACTGATTTTGGGAACTTACAAAGAGAAAATGGTGAGTTGATGTCTGATTTTAATAAGAGATTTAACTGCATGTACAGCAAGATACCAGCTGAAGTAAAACCCACCACTGCCTCTGCTAGACTCATCTATGCCAGTGCTGCAAAAAAGATCAAAGGTAATGCTGATAGAAAGAGACATAGGGGCGAGCCTTCATCATCTTCAAATCAAAAGATCGATAAAATGGCCAAGATGATAGAGTCATTAGCCTCTGAAGTTTCCAAATTAAATGTTGAGCATCATTTTGGGAAAGGAAGGGTTCCTAATACCTTTGCTCCTCCAAATCCAAATCCATATAAAAGACCTAATGAGAAGTTGTAGATTTTACAAAGAAGCAAAGAGGCCAATGAAGACCAAAGGGTGAAGGTCCCTTTTCAGAATGTAGTCATGGAAGAAGATGATGATCCATTGTATGGAAGACAACGGAAATGCCACTTTTTTAACCAAAGCTGCCTATGAGAAGTCATTATTCAATGACCAGATCACCCAAGAATGGGATGTTGCAACGATTCTACAAACTAAAGACCAACACAAATATAATCTGAGGTAAAAAATGAATAATGTCAAGGAAACTCCTGTTCATAAAGTTGTTGTCCCTGCAGAACAACAAGCTAATAAGCAGAAGCAACCAGTAGTTGATCCTATCATCCTCAAAGCTCCAGTCATAGAGGTAAGAGGCCTTGACAAGTCCCCTTCTTCTTTCAGTTTTCAATCAGAAATTCAGAAGCCAAGAATACTTATGCCTCTGATTGAACCAATGAAGAATGAGTCCTTCAAGAAATCTATCCTCAAGGCTCTTGAGCCTAATGCCATCCAAGCTTCCACTGACTATGTAAATCTACAAGATGACCAACCAGTTGTTATTCTCAGCCCAATGATTGAAAATTGTGAAGACAACTCCCCATCATTCTATGTCTCTCTGACTATTCATGACAAAATCCTTCATAATTTCCTTCTGGACATTACCAATCCTTATCAGTTGGCCTCTACGTAGCTTAAAAAACCAATTTGGCAAATCACAGAGGAAGAAGGCCCACAGATTTGGGACATGTTCTTTGATGGGGCTTGCTCTAAGGAAGTTGTAGGAATAGGTGAAGTCCTTGTGTCCCCCAAATGAGAATGCATTGATTCATCTTTTTGTATTAACTTTTCAGGTCACAAATGACACAATAGAGTATGAAGCAGACCTTATCATTCAACAGGTGTACAAAACCTTCCAAGCAAAACATCCAAGGCTGAAAGCATACAGAGATGAGGTGAAATATAGACCATCTCTACCTGATAATACCAAATGTTGGAAAGTTTTGAAGTAGATGATCAAATCAATAGGCTTTTGCAAGTCTTTGATGATTTTTCTGATATACACATTGACCAAGAGAAAGAAACCTTTGATAAAAAGGTAAAAAAGGTCAATTTTCAGTTTGGTGACTGTTTTGTCAAAAGGGACACATTAAAGGAATGAGGATATCTTTTTGACAGCCCAGTCAATGGGATGTTCTTCGAACTTTATTTAAGTTAAGGCTTTTAAGCCTTGGTATTGTAAATATGTTGTTTTCGAGCTTTTATTTCATGCTAAATAGACTCCATGCCCAATGCAATAGTAGGAGGAAGATTTGATCATGTTTTTTACAAGAAAGGCATTGTATTGTAGTTCTTGAAACCTTGCAGGGAGGATTTCATCCCCAGAAGGAGCCAGTGTTAGCCTTGGAGGTGTTTGGCCCAAAAATGGACCCAAAACACTCCCAATGTCTCCAAATTTTGCTTAAAATTATGCCAAGGGATCCAAAAATGCTCTTGAAATCTTCAATATTTGCTCAAAGATCATCCAATGATCAAAATCAGTGCAAGAGGAGAGCCCTTAGAAGGGTGGAAATACACGATCAGGAGGCAAAAATGCTTGAAAACCATGAAAAACTCATAATCGCAGGTTTAAACAGAGGAATGAACAGCAACTGTTAGATCTGGCCGATCAATGGCCCAGATCTAAGTGGCTAATCGCATCGACGGTGGCCATCGAAGGTAGTTAGAGCAGAGTCGCGATGAGATCGGGCCGAGCGATATGCCGATCACTGATATCGGCGATATCGCTATCGGCGGGGAGCATATGCCATGTTATATGAAGGACCTGGGGAGTGAGCGACGCGTGATTGTGATTTATTGCATCGCTATAATCACATCGACACTATACCATGGGGCGGGGCCTATGCACAGGCATGTGGGTGACCCGATGAGCTAGACCCGACGACATTATATATGAGAATCCATAAATTTTGAAGTCCGCGCCAAAGCCATTTTTAATGCATTTTCTGTGTATTTCGTTAAATAAAGAAATACAAAGGGAAATAGGGGCAGTGCGATAGCAATGGAACCTGGACCCGATGGGTTTCAGGAAGCAAAATATATATTTTCAAGTCTGTAAAAGCCCAATCTTTAATGTATTTCGTGTATTTTTGTTATATAAAGAAAATACGAAGGGAGCATTGGCCAGCAATGATTAAGTGAAATATATAACATCTAAAGTCCACCAAACCCATTTTCGTGCATTTTTCAGTGTTTTTCACATATTTCATAATACAAGGAAAATACACAGGAGCAAGCTTTTTGCAACTTGCGATGGCGACAAGGCTGGACCTAATAGACAATTAAACATTATTTTAGGACTTTTGAAGTCCAAAATACACAGAGAAGGCGGGATTTTTGCAGTAATGTTGTGTTTTATGTATATAGCAAAAAAAAGTCATTTATAAATGTTTAAGGGATTGCACAGGCCCGAAGACCCTTTCCATTCTCTAATAGAGGCCAGGAGACAGGGACAGAGGTTGGAAGGGGAATAGAGAGAGCCAAATCATGTGTAGCTCACCCCTAAACTGACAAAGCAGTCATGGAGCATCAATAGATGATGCAACTCATACCTAACAACAGAATCAATTATGGAGCATCTCTGGCACTGGAGAACTCCCAGACAGCACAGCAAACCACCCAAAATATTTGAAAATGGTTACTCTTTTGTCAGAAGCAGAAAACTATGAGCCCATTCTTGCCTAAAGGGCATCGAATCAGTTAACAAGGCAGATCAAATAGATTAAGACTTCGAGCCACTTAGAGCTCAGGAGCATTGTAAACAGGTTATAAATAGCTGAAAGTAAGACGTAATAGGGGTTCAAACTTTTGGAGATTGTTCCTCTTCTATTCCTTCAAACTTCTCATCTTCATTCTAGCAATATAAGCTTCTTTTGTTATTATATGTTCAATGTCCATTCTCTTTGTTGTTCTATGCTTTCACTTGAATAGTTTATTCAGGTTTTCTACTATGTCTAATGCCAGATAATTGTCATCTTATCTTTGCATTGATGAATTAGATTTGCAAGTCTTATTTACTTCCTGTAGCTGGTCATTCATATGTGTTTATGTATGCAATCTTCTGTTACAGTCAGTATTCTCCATCTATCCATTGAATCTATAAGTTATTAAACATTAGTGGTCTATGTTAGAAAATTATATATCACAGAGAAATGGAACACATAAAATATTGCAGAAATATAAACATAGAAAACGCATAAAACAAGAGAGACATAGATATACGTGGTTCACCCAGTTTGGGCTATGTCCATGGAGAAACAGTTAGTCCTTCTTTTATTATATTATCCAACAAACTGAAGAGATACAACCTACAACAGATCTGTTGTAACACCCTCTTTGCTCTCAATCTCCTCTCTCTTCCTTACTTAGAACATAGATATACATAAACGCAATACAATTCCCTCATATATAGTGAAGGGTTGCCTTCTAGGAAAAAAACCCTAAATTAAACATAACTTCTACCGTCAGATCATCCGCCTAATGAACGACCCAGATTGACTAGAAACTACTAGACTTTTACAAGGAAATTTTACATCTATTTCTAGTTGCAAGGGCACTGCCCTCGAACCCTCGTCGAGGGACTGCTGGCCCTCGAACCCCCCAATCGAGGGGGATTAGCCCCCTTGGACCCCCGTGGGGAGGACAAGTCCCCCCCGTGTGGAGGGGTGTACACTCTTCTTGGGGTATACATCTGGTTGAAACTTTTGAATACAGAAGATAATGAGGATCCGCACCCAACAGTCTAAAGCCTTATATTGGTGAGAGTGTTCATGCATGTGTTGAGTGAGAATAGAGTTGAAATGGTTATCTGACTTGATCCAAACCATCGTCCATTCCAATAGTTCTGAGAAAAATATTGAAGAGTATATGTTACCAGGCATATCCGAGCTGCAACCTAGGAAAGCTTCCTGGAGTGTTGACATAATTGGCACCGCTGCCAAGGAGAGGAAACTGAAGCTCATCTTCCCTGGGAAATGACATAGATCCAACTTTGATGATAGACAAAGTCTGGGTACATTTTTGGTTGTAATCATCTATTTGGCAACTCTACTGCAAGTCGAACCTCTTGGCGACTCCACTTCATAGTTCTGGCTTAGTTTGTGAGGCATACTTGGAGAAATCCTCAAAAGTCACAAGCTGACCCAGTACCTGACCCTAGAAATATCATCAAAGAAAGAAAGTTATTGCAAAAAGGAGCATCAGGTTCAAGTAAACCTAAACAATCTCCTATATCTCTTCAAGAAAGGCCTGTAATAGAACAAATATATGTTGAGAGTATAGCTTCTAATACTAGCAGCGAAGAAAAACTCTTAGAGATTCATAAAGCTCCTTATTCTTTAGGTTTTTGTTTTTTCGTATGCCCAAAGGAAACCTCACCTCCTATCCATCATACTCCTTTAGTATTATCAATCACTCCTCAACCCTCTATCATTCAAACTGCCAGTACTCTTTTAGCCACCATAGTTATGGTAGGTCCACAAGCACCTACCAAAATGGAAAGAATCATAGCTGTGAGGTATGGACCTCTAATACTACCCACTCCTCTGAATGTTATGCCTACTGGAGAATATCAAAATTATATGCCTAATTTCACCGGAACTGAAGGTGTTTCAACTGAAGAACATCTTGAGTCATTCTATAGCTATGTTTATAACCTGGAAATTAGTGAAGATGATGTCTGGATGAGAGTCTTTGTCCAAAGCCTAGATGGAGAGGATAGAAAATGGTTCAGGGAATTGACCCCAACATCTATAGCAGATATTGAGGCCTTAGATGATGCATTCCTAAAGCATATGGGAGATAAGAAGGATCTCCCTTACTACCACATTGAGTTTGGGAACTTACAAAGGGAAAATGGTGAGCTGTTGTCTGATTTTAATAAGAGATTTAACCGCATGTACAACAAGATACCAGCTGAAGTAAAACCTGCCACTACCTCTGCTAGACTCATCTATGCCAATTCCTTTGATTCTGACATCTGTTTACTATTGAGGGAGAGGTGATGTGCTTCTTTGGCTGATATGCAAGATGCATCCTTGGAAGTATAATCAAACATCATGGTTGTAGAAAAGCTCAAAGGTAATGCTAATAGAAAGAGACACAGGGGCGAGCTTTCATCATATTCAGATCCCAAGATTGATAAAATGGCCAAGATGTTAGAGTCATTAGCCTCTGAAGTTTCCAAATTAAAGGTTGAGCAGCATTCTGGGAAAGGAAGGGTTCCTAATACCTTTGCTCCTCCAAATCCAAATCCATATAGAAGACCTAATGAGTAGTCGCAGATTTTGCAAAGAAGCAAAGAGGCCAATGAAGACCAAAGGGTGAAGGTCCCTTTTCAGAATGCAGTCATGGAAGAAGAGTAGTTGGAAGAAGATGATAAGATCCATTGTATGGAAGACAACGACAGTGCCACTTTTTTAACCAAAGCTTCCTGTGAAAAGTCATTATTCAATGACCAGATCAGCCAAGAATGGGATGGTGCAACGGTTCTACAAACTAAAGGCCAACACAAATGTAATCTGAGGTCAAAAATGAATAATGTCAATGCAACTTCTATTCATAAAGTTTTTGTCCCTGTAGAAAAACAATCTAATAAGCAGAAGCAACCAACAGTTGATCCTATCATCCTCAAAGCTCCAGCCATAGAGGTAAGAGGCCTTGACAAGTCCCCTTCTTCTTTTAGTTTTCAATCAGAAATTTAGAAGCTAAGAATACCTATGCCTCTGATTGAACCAGTGAAGAATGAGTCCTTCAAGAAATCTATCCTCAAGGCTCTTGAGCCTAATGCAATCCAAGCTTCCACTGTCTATGTAAATTTGCAAGATGACCAACCAACTGTTATTCTTAGCCCAATGATTGAAAATTGTGAAGACAGCTCCCCATCATTCTATGTCTCTTTGACTATTCATGATAAAATCCTTCATAATTACCTTATGGACAATGGAGCCAGCCATAATCCAATGCCTACGGTTGTCATGGATAAGCTCGGTCTTAAGATTACCAAGCCTTATCAGTTGGCCTCTACGCAGCTTAAAAAACCAGTTTTCCAGATCACAAAGGAAGAAGGCCCACAGATTTGGGACATGTTCTTTGATGGGGCTTGCTCTAAGGAAGCTGCAGGAACAGGTGAAGTCCTTGTGTCCCCCACACAAGAATGCATTGATTCATCTTTTATATTAACTTTTCTGGTCACAAATGACACAACAGAGTATGAAGCAGACCTTATCATTCAGTAGGTGTACAAAACCTTCCAAGAAAAACATCCAAGGCTAAAAGCATATAGAGGTGAGGTGAAATATAGACCATCTCTGCCTGATGATACCAAATGCTGGAAAGTTTTTGAAGTAGATGATCAAATCAATAGGCTTTTGCAAGTCTTTGATGATTTTGCTGATATACACATTGACCAAGAGAAAGAAACCTTTGATAGAAAGGTAAAAAAGGTCAATTTTCAGTTTGGTGACTGTTTTGTCAAAAGGGATACATTAAAGGAAGAAGGATATGTTTTTGATAACCCAATCAATGGGCTATTCTTCGAACTTTATTTCAGTTAAGTCTTTTAAGCCTTGGTATTGTAAATATGTTGATCTTAAGCTTTTATTTCATGCTAAATAGACTCCATGCCCAATGTAACACTAGGAGGAAGATTTGATCTTGTTTTTTACAGGAAAGGCATTGTTCTGTAGTTCTTGAAACCTCACAGGGAGGATTTCATCCCCAAAAGGAGCCAGTCTTAGCCTTGGAGGCGTTTGGCCCAAAAATGGACCCAAAAAACTACCAAAGTATCCAAAGTTTTCTTAAGATCATGCCAAGGGATCCAAAAATGCTGTTGAAATCTTCAAGATTTGCACAAAGATCATCCAATGATCAAAATCAACGCAAGAGGAGAGCCCTTAGAAGGGCAGAAATACACTATCAGGAGGCAAAAATGCTTGAAAACCATGAAAAACTCACAATCATAGGCTTAAACAGAGGAATGAACAGCAGCCGTTAGATCCGGCTAATCAACGGCCCATATATAAGCGGGTAATCACATCGGCGGTGGCCATCGGAGGCAGTCAGAGTAGAGTCGCGATGAGATCGGGTCGAGCAATACGCGATCACCAATATTGGTGATATTGCTATCGGCGGGGAGCATATGCCATGTTATATGAAGGACCCGGGGAGTGAGCGACACGCGATTGCGATTTATCACATTGCTATAATCGCATCGGCACTATACCATGGGGCGAGGCCTATGCACAGGTATGTGTGCGACCCAATGAGTCGGACCCGACAACATTATATATGAGAATCCATAAATTTTGAAGTCTACGCCAAAGCCATTTTTAATGCATTTTGCATGTATTCCGTTATATAACAAAATGCAAAGGGAAACAAGGGCAGTGCGATAGCGATGGAACCGATACTCGATGGGTTTTGGGAAGCAAAATATATATTTTCAAGTCCGTAAAAGCCCAATTTTTAATGTATTTCGTGTATTTTCATTATATAATAAAATACGAAGGGAGCATTGGCCAACAATGATTGCGATGAGTCCCGGACCCGAAAGGGTTCGGGAAGTGAAATATATAATATTTGAAGTCTGCCAAACCCATTTTCATGCATTTTTCGGTGTTTTTCGCATATTTCATAATACAAGGGAAATACACAGGAGCAAGTGTTTTGTGACTTGCGATGGCGACAAGGCCGGACCTAATAGATAATTAAACCATATTTTAGGACTTTTGAAGTCCAAAATACCCATAGAAGGCGAGATTTTTGCAGTAATGTTGTGTTTTCTGTATATAACAGAAAACCAATCATTTATAAATGTTTAAGGGATTACACAGGCCCGAAGACTGTTTCCATTATCTAACAGAGGCCAAGAGATAGGGACAAAGGCTAGAAGTGGAATAGAGAGAGCCACAACAGGCGCAACTCACCCCCAAACTGATAAAGCAGTCATGGAGCATCAACAGACATCGCAGCTCATCCATAACAATAGAATCAATTATGGAGCATCTCTGGCACTGGAGAACTCCTAGACAGTGCAAAAAACCACCCAAAATATCTAAAAATGGTTACTCTTCTGTCAGAAGCAGTAAACTACAAGCCCATGCTTGCCTAGAGGGCATCAAATCAGTTAACAAGGCAAATCAAACAGATTAAGACTCCGAACCTCTTAGAGCTCAGGAGCATTGTAAACAAGATATAAATAGCTAAAATTAAGATGTAATAGGGGTTCAAACTTCTGGAGATTGTTCCTCCTTTGTTCCTTCAAACTTCTCATCTTCATTCTAGCAATATAAGCTTCTTTTGCTATTATATGTTCAATGTCCATTCTCTTTGTTGTTCTATGCTTTCACTTGAATAGTTTATTCATGTTTTCTGTTGTGTTTAATGCCAGATAACTGTCCTCTTATCTCGGCATTGATAAATTAGATTTGCAAGTCTTATTTACTTCCTGTAGCTGGTCAATCATATGTGTTTATGTATGGAATCTGCTGGTAGAGTTAGTATTCTCCATCTATAAATTATTGAGCATTAGTGGTCTAAAGCCTTATATTGGTGAGAGTGTTCATGCATGTCTTGAGTGAGAATAGAGCTAAAATGGTTATCTAACTTGAACCAAACCATTGTCCATTCCAATTGTTCCGAGAACAATATTGAAGATTATATGTTACCAGGCATCTTCGAGCTGCAACCTAGGAGAGCTTCCTGGAGTGTTAACAGGTCTGAAAACAAAAATGTACAACAAAAATACATTTTATAATAACAAATAGGATTCAATATGATGATGTCAACCATGGGGGATGATTCACCATTTTTAGATTTAAAAATGTAAAAAGATTAAAGAAATTAAAAAACTACTTTTTCAACTTGTATTTTCAACTTATCTCCTTGTTATTTTACTCAAATTTTGATCACGAGCACTCGTTGGGTGCAAAATTTAATTATGCATCCAAGGAGTACCCATCTTGCATACTTTCAATGGACCCTACGATACGAAAAATGTGAAATACATAAAAGAATGTGATTGCATTCATGTTTTTCATTTATTTCACATTTTACATATAGTAGGGTTCATAAAAAAATATGCAACATGAGTACTCCTTGGATGAAAAAATAAATTTTGCATCCAATGAGTTCTTCACTTGAAATTTGTGTAAAATCATAGTGAAATAAGTTGAAAATATGAGTTGAAAAAGCAATTTTTTATTTTTTCCCTCCAAAACTTGATGAGGTAATCTATTATTATTTTATTATTTCCATTATTATTTTGAGGTCTAAAATGGTAGGAGAACCATTTTAGACCTCAAAATTTCTCTAATGGAATAGGATCTACACTAGGAACCAACCCCAAAGAAAGGAGAAATGAATCTGACCATATCTTGCAATGCATTGGTAGGAATTGCCATTCTTCAAACTTTCAAGATAAAATGATAAATCAAGAAAAAAAGGTAATAGTGTTGATCAATTATGGTAGTACCCATAATTTTATTCAATGTAAGATAGCCAAGGAATTGAATTGGTTTCTATATCCAACACTAGAGCATCAAGTGATGGTTGCAAATGGAGTAACTATAAATTGCTCAGGGAAGTGTCATAATGTCAATCTAACCATGGGGGAATATTTATTGAATAGTCTAACACTTTTGGTTCCAATGGGTGGTGTTGATGTTGTATTAAGAGTCTAATGGTTACAATATTTGGAGACAATAACTTTTAATTTTCAAGAATTTTTCTTGAAAGATTCCTAGAAAGGAAAGGAAATTGAATTAAGGGGTATCACAGAGAAACTGGAGAAGATAATCAACTATAATGTCATGAAAAAGCTTTTTAAGAAAGAACAATGAGGAATAATTGCAAAATTATGCTCACTATATGTTCAAACATTGAAACCATCCATTTATCCATATATTCAAAGAATCTTGGACAATCATTCCAAGGTTTTTGAAGACTCGCAAAGGCCTCCCACCTATTCATGATCATGATCATGCTATTCACTTGATTCTAGGAAGCATTCCTCCAAACATCAGGCCTTACATATATCCCTATGCCCAAAAGAGTGAAATTTAATGTATGTTTGCAAAAATCCTAGAGGATAGTATAATTCAACCTAGCCAATGTTCTTTCTTTGCTTCAATAGTATTGGCGCAAAAGAAGGATGGATCATGGCGTATGTGTTTAGATGTAAGGAGCTCAACAAGCTCACTATTAGAGATAAATTTCTCATTCTTGTCATTGATAAATGAGATGGAGTAATTTACTTCACCAAGCTAGATCTTCATTTACGATATCATCAAATTAGAATGAAGATTGAGACATTCTGAAAACAACATCTAGAACTCATGAAGGTCATTATGAATTTTTGGTCATGCCTTTTTGTCGTACTAATGCACCTTCCACATTTAAAGGTTTGATGAATTCCATTTTCAAGCCCTTCCTTAGAAAATTTGTGTTAGTATTTTTTGATGATATACCAATCTACAACAAGTCTTGGAAGGATCATGTTCAACATGTCGACAAAGTGCTTAAACTATTGGAGGAGAAACAATTATATGCAAAAACCTCCAAATGTTTCTTTGGAGTATAGTAGGTGGAATATTTGGTTCATATTGTATCTTATGAGGGTGTTAAGGGAGATACTAAAAAAATTAAAGTCATTAAGGAATGGAAAATCCCCACAACCCTAAAGCATCTACGAGGATTTCATGTGTTGATGGGGTATTATCACAAGTTTGTTAAGAATTATGGGAGAATAACAATGTCTCTAACAACATCACTAAAGAAAGATGCATTTTCTTAGACTCTAGAAGAAACTAAGGCCTTTGAACATCTTAAAGAGGCAATGTGCCAAGCATCGGTCTTAGTTACTACAGACCTCACAAAAACATTTATTGTGGAATGTGATGCCTTGAGAAATGGAATTGGTGTTGTTTTAATGAAAGAAGGAAGACCCATTGTTTTTGAAAGTCATCCAATCAAGGGAAGGTATTTACACAAACATATTTATGAGAAGGAATTGTTGGCAATACTACATGCACTAAAGCAATGGAAACATTACCTAATGGGAAGACACTTTGAGGTAAAAATAGATGATGATAGTATTAAATACTTTTTGGAACAAATATTATCGTCAGAAGAGAATACAAATTGGGTCACAAAAATGTTGGGTTATGACTTTGAAATCATCTACAAAAAAGGGAAAAAAATGTTGTTGCAGATGCACTCTCAAGAAAGGATGAGGATGCGGAAGCATTGCTCTGTGCCATTACTATTATCCAACCTGATTGGAAAACTGAAGCAAGGAATGAATGGAAGAATGACGAAGAGATGTGTACACTCATTCAAAAGTTGCAGAAATGTCCCAATACACTTGATACATTTATCTAGAAAAATGATTCATTTGGGTACAAATATCGCTTGTATCTATGTAAGAATTCCCAACTCAAACCAAATATTCTTTTGGAATTGCAAACTTCCCCCTGAGGAGGGAACTCAAGATTTTTAAAAACTTACCACATGGTCAAGAAGGAATGTTTTTGGAATGGCGCTAAATATGATATTTAGAATCTTGAGGTAGAATGTTTGGTTTGCAAACAAAATAAAGTTGAGACAATTAAGACCCCGTGTATGTTAAAACTTTTAGCCATTCCAAGTCAGCATTGGGAGGAGGTCTCAATGGATTTTATCACAAGTTTACCCAAGTTCGAAGGAAAAAATGTAATCGTGGTGGTAGTTGGTAGACTTACCAAGTATGCACACTTTTGTGCACTATATCATCCTTTAAAAGCCAATATAGTTGCTACTGCATTTATGGAAACAATTCCAAAGCTACATGGAAACCCATAGATGATTGTAAGTGATAAAGATACCATTTTCACTGGAAATTTTTGGATGTAATTATTTTCTTGTCTTGGTACTCAATTAGCTCATGTCTCATCTTATCATCCTCAATCTGACAGGAAAACTGAGATAATGATCAAATATTTGTAAGGATATATCCATTACTTTGTTTCCGATAAACAAACACAATGGGTCAAGTGGTTACATATGGCTAAATGGTGGTATAACACTTCATTCCATACTGCAACAAAAATGACCCCATTTATGGCACTTGATGGATATCATCCACTGTCCATCACATCATCTTTAAGTGAAAATTATAAGGTTCAAGAAATGGAAGATCACATCGAGCATCAACAACAAGTTCTCCAACTCTTAAAGGACAACCTCACTCTAACGCATAATCAAATTAAACTACAAGCAAATCAACACCACGGTGAAAGAAGTTTTGATGTAGGTGACTGGGTATTTTTATGGCTATAAGCTACGAAGGATAATAAATTATCACCCAAGTACTATGGTCCTTAAAAGGTGTTGCAAAAGATTGGTACTATGGAATACAATTTGGAGTTGTCTGCATCTTCCCGAGTAGACCTAGTTTTCCATGTTTCATGCTTAAATAAGGTTATCAGTGACAAGCTCTGAGTTCAACAATATTTCTAGAACTTGATGAAGAAGGAAAAAATCATATTGGATCCTAAAGTAGTCATAGAAACAAGAACCCAACAACTACATAATCGATCAATTTCAGAGTATCTCATTAAGTGGAAGAACTTACTCGCTGAAGATTCCACATGGGAGGATGATAATTTTATATAGAAACATCTAGAACTGCTCAAGCGTTGAGGACAACACTTTTTTTTAAGGAGAGGAGCATGTTAGGTCCCTATAATACTAGTGTATCCCCCTTATTGTCATTTTTAGTGTGTCCCCCTTATTGTTATTGTTAATGTAGCCCCCATATTGTTATTGTTGTGCCCCATAGGATCTAACTTTTATTTTTATATTTTTTTGTCCTTACATTATTATTGTTATGTAGGCTTTGATTATATTGTGACCCCTTAAATTCCTATATATAGTAAGGAGGCATTTTAATTTGAATCATCCAAGAATTGTTCATTTATGTGATGTAAAGGAGGTTTCCCCCTCGAAGAGGCTAATTTTCAAGTTGTTGATCTATCTTTTCTTATATTTTGTGATTTGGTTGCATACCATACACTATAAGGAAATGAACTTTGTAATGATGCAATGAATAAAATGAATTTGAGACCAATGATTTGACCATAAAAAATACTAATGTGTGCATGTATGGAATGTGATGCATTATTATACGTATGATGTTGAAGACATGTAATAATGTTGATGTGTCATTGTACAAATGATGACGAAAACTTCCGTGAACATTAGTGTCATCATATAGTTGATGATGTTTCAATGACGTGGTAAAGCCTATATGGAAAACTCCTCAAGATTTGTTTGGTAATTGAAGACATATTTCCTTTGATGGCTGTAAAAATATTCTTTTAGCACTTGAAATAAACTTGCCTTTTGGTGCAAAAAAAAACTTGTTATTGTTGCTTACTCAAACTCATCCCTTAGAGATGAAATGATATATTTACATTGATGATGTAAATAATCTAGTGTTTGGTGTGCAATTTAAACTCTCTTAATGGCCAAAAAGAATTGTGTTTTTGGCACATTGAAAGAACTCAACCTTTCGGTGCCTTAAAATTGTAACCTTTGGTGATCTAAGGATACTGACCTTTTTGGTGCCTAAGTAATTCTTTTTCCACCTTAACAATTTTGTAAATCCATAACTTCAAGCTCAAATTTGAGCAAGAATATAGTTCTGGAAAGCTCTCAAGGATCAAGATTGACCTACAAGCCCCAAAATGGTAATTGGGATTGTGTTTAAGGAAAGAGTGTTTATGGAGAATGTGAAATTTCCCATACATCCCACCATCCTAATAATATTTAAGGGGTAGTGTGTGTTACAAAGTGATATCAAACTTGTGGTTTAAAAACTTGAACTAAATGGGAAAGAAATGGACCACAAAGTCAAAATTATCCAAACATATAGATTTGCATGGTCCAAGGATAGAGCATTGGTTACAACACTTGGGGTTATATAAAGCCAAGTGATTGTTTCAATCATTTTGAGAATAACCTAGAAGTATGAGGTGGTAGAGTCTCTTGCAAATATATTTTTCACTTGTGCCAAGGCTAAAGCCTTTATGATTAGTTCTTTGTGCTTAATGAATGGATCAATAATTTTGAATTTTTTTTTTGGTCAATCCCTCTTATTTGTGGTACAAGAAATTTGAGGACTGCATATGAGTGGTTTTGGCCATATTTTCAACCCTTTTAAATTGTATTCGAAATTAATAAATTATCTTGGTAAGGTAAAGACTATGTTCATGATTGAATGTTATGTTCTTAATGAACCTCCCCTTCATATTGTGAATCTATGTGAAGGAAATAATTGGTGTGTAGCCATTAGAAACTATAACATGTTTGAAAGTGGTGCTTTATGACTTATTGAGATGGGTACTTATAACAAAAATGACCCTAACGCTTAATGACACTTACCTTTACTCATTGTCGTTAAAATTTGGGTACCACAGGATAAGTGGTTCCCTAATAATTTGATCTTTGGCCTAGGAAAAAGTGTCAAAATTTATTTGTACTTTTCTCCTAAAGTGACTTTATAAGTGGTAAAGTCAATTTAATTAAAAAATGACTTTATAAGTGGTAAAGTTACATTCTAATTTAAAAGTGACTTTATAAGTGGCAAAGTTACATTCTAATTTAAAGGTGACTTTATTAAACTCAATGAAGAATTAGAAAGTGAAAAAGTGACTATGGAAATAAAATGCTAAGTGGGTGAGTTAAAAAATAGAAAGTGAGAATTAAACGCACATTTATTTTCATCCCTAGATCTAAGTGAATCTCAGCCATTAGATCTTAGCGTAACCCAAAAATTCATTTAGAGAATAAAAAGAAAAGAGAAGAGGAAAATATCATTTTTCATTCTTTCATGAGCATTTGAGCGAAAGAGAAGAGAGAGAAAGGAGAAAATTTTAGAGAAGTGAGGAAGTGAAGGAGAGTAGCAAGAATACATTTCAGCATATCTGGATAGCAACATTTATTGGCACGCATCACAAGGAAAAGTTGTACAACAGGAGAAAGGCACAAAAATTGAGGAAGAGGGACAATATAAAGGGCACGAATTTTGAGGCTCATTTGGGCACGAAGTTCGAGGTAGTTTTACTGCTGAAATCTGTACGGCCTGTACAGTTCGTACAACAAGTTATGGGCACATTTTTTGAGGTAGACCGTACAACATTTAATGTTGTTTGATTGCTGTAAAAAAATTTGTTTTGGCTGTTCGCTGATTGACACGATTTTCGAGGTGGAGTTCAAGCATGGAAATCGAGATAAGTTGTAATTTGTGGTTGATGGAATTTTTACTGTGTATTTCAGTTTCTCTCTAAAAACATTTTCAGAAAAAAGAAGAGCTCTCAAACTGGTTTTCCCCAAGAGTTGTAGGGCGTTTTCCCCAAGAGTTGTAGGGGGTTTTCCCAGGGTCACATTAACAAAAAATCACTGTGTTATTTTCTGTGTGGTTGTCATAATTTTGTTGTGTTTTCTTTCTGTAATCTCAACAGTTGTGAAATCTCTAAATTTGTGTTTTCAGAAAATATTATCATTTCTAGATTTTAGAATTTTTTATCACGCTTGGATTTAAACCTAAATGCATGTAGTGAGAAGGAAAACTGATAATCAGAGTGGGGGTTGAAATTCTTCATGGTATCAGAGCTTGGTTGGATGAAAGTGCAGTTTGGGACAACAAAGTGAAAATTACAACAAACTGATTTTTATACAGAAAACATAAACATTTACCACAAATTTGAAAATTTTAGTTTGGTAGGACATTGAAACATGTCTTTGGGTTTGAGAGTTGAAGACAAGTTGGATGGGCAAAACAACTACAATGCATGGAAGGAGAGAATCCAGAGCATCTTTGAAGAAGAAGAAGTCTGGGGCATTACACACAGAACCCAGTAGTAGTACCTGCTAACCCTGTACAGTTGGTAGAGTTTAACAAAAAGAATGCTAAGGAAAAACGATTGATTCTGGAAGGAATCAAAGATCATGCCATTCCTCATGTGAGAGGAAAGACTTATGCACATAAGATATGGACAACCTTGACCAATTTTTATCAGAGCTCAAATGAAAACAAAAAAATGGTCCTAAAGGAGAAACTGAAGGCCATTAAAATGGCTAAAACTCACAATGCTACAACATACCTCACAAAGATCACTTCAATGAGAGATGAATTGGTAGCCGTAGGTGAGATCATTGCATGCATTGAGTTGGTGAGGATTGCTTTGAATGGTGTTCCCAAGACTTGGGAGAATTTTGTGGATGGCATTGTTGCACATGAAAACCTTCTAGATTGGGAGAGGTTGTGGGATGATTGCATTCCGAATGAGATCAAGAAGAACCATCTTGGGGCAGCCAAATAGGTGGAGGATAATGATAATATGGCATTGTTAGCAAGAGATAAGAAGGGCAGAGCAAAGAAGCAAGCTTCCAACAGTGGAGGCAAAGGCAAAGGTAAAGTCAAGCAGCAAAAGAAGGAGAAGAACTATTCCAAAGTCAAATGTTGGAATTGTCAAAAGTTGGGACACTATGTTGTTGTGTCTGGAGAAGAAGAAAAAGAAAGGGAAAGACAAACCTATGGCACCTTCTGCAGAGATAGAGAGATTCTCAGAGAGATTTGTTCGGGAATTTGGGTTCATAGCTTGTGAGGTCTCTAGTGCAGGATGACCTGCCATAGAGGTTCAGAGGGAATTTGCATTCCCTGCTACTAGCAGAGCATCTTTTAGCATTTGGTATGTTGACAGTGGCACTTCCCGCCACATAACAAGAGTGAGAGAGTACTTCTCAGAGCTTTTAGAGGGTGATACTGATATGGAGGTAGTACTTGGTGATAACAACATTGTTAGAGTAGTCGGTGTGGGGACATTGACATTTGATAGAGGACCCAAACCTCCCCTAAAAGTGTCAGATGTTCTATATGTGCTTGGAAGGAAGAAGAACCTGATATCCGTCTCAACACTTGAGGACATAGGGTATGATGTGTTGTTTAGGAGACGGCAGGTGCTTATATATCCTATGGGAACTCCAGCTTCTTTAGCTAGAGAGATTGGTGTGTGCCATGCCAAGGTGTACAAGTTCTCATTCCAGCCCCTGACGGCATTGAGTAGCAGCACCCAAGACAAGACCGACAACAGATCTAGCAATTCGGAGTTGTGTGAGATTTGGCATCGCAGGATGGGGCACATGTATCATGGGGCCTTGAGTACATTGTGGGAGATCACCATTGGTGTGCGAGATTTTAGTTTTGATCACCTTGATGTATGTAGAGGATGTGCTATGGGGAAGTTTTCCAGATCCCCTTTTCCTAGCAGTGACAGCAGAGTAACCAAGATCCTTGACTTGATTCATACCAGTGTGAGTGGTCGGATGTCTCATGTATCCTTGAGTGGCTATGAGTACTATGTTTTATTCATTGATGACCACTCCAGGAAGACCTATATTTATTTCTTGAAGACCAAGAGTGAGGTCTTCAAGTGGTTTCAAGAGTTTAAAGCTCTTGTGGAGACCTAGACATGTAGGAAGATCAAGGTCCTTAGGTCAGACAATGGAGGGGAGTATACCCTTAGTGAGTTTGTTGATTTTTGTGTTGAGGTAGGCATTAGAAGGGAGTTCACATTTCTTTACTACCCCCAACAAAATGGGCTTGCAGAGAGGAGGAACAGATCCATTGCAGGGGCTGCTAAAGCCATGCTTCATGATCAGGGTTACCTTTATTTTTGTGGGTAGATGCCTACAACATTGTTGTGTACTTTCAGAACAGGAGTCCACATTGTGCCTTTGGGAATGTGACTCCAGAGGAGGCTTTTTCTAGGAAGAAGATTGATGTTGGGCACTTTCGTAACTTTGGGTGCCTTACATATTCCTATATCCCCAAGGAGAACAAGACCAAGCTAGAGCCCACTGCAGACAAGGGCATCTTTTTGGGTTATAGCGAGACCTCGACAACTTATCATATTTATATTCTTGTGCAAAGGAAAGTTGTTGTTAGGCGAGATGTGAAGTTCAAGGAGGAGAGAGCTTTCAAGAGGTCACGAGAGTTAGAGTATCCAGAGTCACCAGACCCTCATGAGAAGTTGAGTTAGTCATAGGGATCCAGTGGTTAGGGATCAGGAGGTACAATGATTACAGTGTCAGGTTCATTAGTGAGCAATGGCTTTTAGAGTCAGGTGGGTGGTTCTTCGGGTAGCATGCAGGGAAGTCTATAGAGTAGTTCACAGGGTAGTCCACTAATGGACAGTTTGCACGGTACTTCAGCATCTACATGCATAGATTCAGGCATGAGGTTAGTTGGTAGGCCTTCAGGAGTTTAGGCTTCTGATGATGATGAGGATTCTTTCACTCCGATGGGAGACGTATGCTTAGGGAAGAGGAAGCCCAAGTGGCTTAAAGATACCTTGCGCGAGGCCACATCAGTTGTTGGGCCAAAGAGACAGGTTAGAGAGAGTAAACCACCTGAACAATTCTATAGTTACATGGCATTGGTAACAAGCGTTGGTGACTCTGAGCCTTCTAGTTATGAGGAGGTTGCTAGCCAGCAGGTCTGGAGAGAGGCCATGATGGAGGAGTATTCTCCTATTATGAAGAACGATGTTTGGGAGGTAGTGCCGAGGCCTGAAGGTAAATTAGTTGTTACTTCCAGATGGCTCTACAATATAAATCATGTTGCAGATGGCATCATCGAGAAGTTCAAGACTCGATTTGTGGCGAGAGGGTTCTCACAGGTAGAGGGAGTTGACTATGAGGAGACCTTCGCTCCTGTAGCTTGGTATACATCTATTTGCTCCATTATATATCGATTGCAGAAGAGATCGGTTGGAAGATCCATCAGATGGATGTGAAGACCACATTTCTCAATGACTTCATTCGGGAGGAGGTTTATATTGGGCAACCGCAGGGCTTTGAGGTGCATGGGAAGGAGTCCCGTGTATGTAGATTGAAAAAGGCACTCTATGGCCTGAAGCAAGCTCCTAGAGCTTGGTACTTTAGGATTGATACATACTTGCAGTAGTTGGGATACATACTTGCAGTAGTTGGGTTTCACAAAGAGTGAGGCTGATCTGAACCTATACTTCATTGTGGTGGGTGAGGATCCTCTCATTCTAGTGTTGTATGTTGATGACTTGCTCATCACTGGTGTAAAGAGACTCATTGAAGGCCGCAAGAGAGATCTTGCTTCAGAGTTTGAGATGAAGGATTTCGGCTTAATGCATTATTTTCTGGGATTGGAGGTGTGGCAGGAGGAGGGAATTTCTTCCTGGGACAAGGGAAGTACATTGTGGATATTCTTAGCAGATTTCACATGTAGGACTGCAAACCCATGTCTACACCTATGATCACTAACTGGAAGAAGCTTCACGCTTCTGATTTTGAGTTGGTGGATCCTACTCTATACAGACAGTTGATTGGTTGTTTGATGTATTTGGTCAACACTCAACCAAATATATGTTTTGCAGTTAACACTATGAGTCAGTTCATGTGTTAGCCACGGAGAGTGCACTGGGTGGCTGCAAAACACATTCTTCGTTACTTGCAAGGAACTGTCGATTTTGGTCTGGATTATAGACAGGGTGATGGAGTGAGACTGGCAGGGTACACGGATTCATATTGGGCAGGTTGTGCTTTAGATAGGAAGAGTACTTCTGGGTGTTGTTTTGGGTTGGGTTCGACAGTTGTGTTGTGGATCAGCCGGAAAAAATAGTTAGTTGCATTGAGTTTAGCTGGGGCAGATTATATGGCTGCTAGTTTGGCTAGTTGTGAGGCCATATGGCTTTGTAAGATGTTGTTTGGTCTATTTGGTCAGGCATTGAGACCTTCAGTAATTTACTCTGATAATTAGAGTTGCATAAAACTCACGGAGAATCCAGTTTTTCATGACAGGTTAAAGCATATTGAGATCCAATATCACTTCATTAGAGACTATGTCCAAAAGGGAGCTGTCAATCTTGAGTACATTTCCACAAATGAGCAAGTAGCAGATATTTTCACCAAAGCCTCACCATGGGGAAAGCATGTCTACTTCAGAGACAAGATGGGAGTGGCGAGGAACACTTTCCTTAGTAAGAGGGAGTGTTAAAATTTGGGTATCGGAGGTCAAGTGGTTCCCTAAGGCCTTGATCTTTGGCCCAGGGAAAAGTGTCCAAATTTATTTGTACTTTTCTCCTAAAGTGACTTTATAAGTGGTAAATTCAATTTAATTTAAAAGTGACTTTATAAGTGGTAAAGTTACATTCTAATTTAAAGGTGAATTTATTAAACTCAATGAAGAATTAGAAAGTGAAAAAGTAACTATGGAAATAAAAGGCACATTAAATGGGTGAGTGAGTTAAAAAATAGAAAGTGAGAATTAAATGCACATTTATTCTCATCCCTAGATCTAAATGAATCTCAACCATTAGATCTTAGGGTAACCCAAAAGGTCATTTAGAGAATAAAAGGAGAAGAGAAGAAGAAAATATCATTTTTCATTCTTTCATGAGCATTTGAGAGAAAGAGAAGAGAGAGAAAGGAGAAAATTTCTGAGCAGTGAGGAAGTGAAGGAGAGCAGCAAGAATACATTTCAGCAAATCTAGACAGCAACTTTTATTGGCACGCATCCCAAGGAAAAACCGTATAGTAGGAGAAAGGCACAAAAATCAAGGAAGAGGGACAATGCAAAAATCGAGGAAGAGGGACAACGGCAAGGGCACGAATTTTGAGACAGACTTGGGCACAAATTTCAAGGTAGTCATATTGTTGAAATCCATATGGTCTGTACAGTACATACAACAATTTTCGGGAACATTTTTCGAGGTAGGCCAATCAACATTTAATGTTGTTTTATTGCTGTAAAAATTTCTATTTTGGTTGTTTGCTGATTGGCATGATTTTCGAGGTGGAGTTCAAGCACGAAAATCGAGATAAGTTGTATTTCAATTTCTCTGTAAAAGCATTTTCAGAAATAAAGAAGAGCTCTCAAGCTGATTTTCCCCAAGAGTTGTAGAGGGTTTTCTAGGGTCACATTGACCAAAAATCAATGTGTTATTTTATGTGTGGTTGTCATAATTTTCTTGTGTCTTATTTATGCAATTTCAGCAGTTGTGAAATCTCTAAATTTGTGTCTTCAGAAAATATTGTCATTTCCAGATTTTAGAGTTTTTTATCATGCTTGGATTTAAAACTAAATGCACAGAGTGATAAGGAAAATTGATAATCGGAGTGGGGGTTGAAATTCTTCAATTGTATGTGGTGTTTAATGCATGAGTTTAAAATCATATGTTTTTCATTAGGATTTTCATCCTTAAAAGTTAATATAAATTTCATCTATGGTGATAAATACGACTAAGAAAATGCAATTGTCAAATGACTACTAAAAAAGAGTCTAGCCAATGTAACAATTTCCATCAAGGGTGGTATATTGTATTCCTAACGAAATTTAGCAAAAAACACTTAGGACAAGGTTAAGTAGCATGAGAATATGAGTAAATTTTCTAAGCTTATAATTTTATTAAGTGAATTTGTTATTCCTAAAGAGGCATGTATGAGTCAATTGGGGCTATCTTGTATGGTTGGGAGGAAGCAATGGAATCCTCCCCAATCAAGTTCAATTCCTGCAAGTGACATGATGAGTGTTGAAAATATCAACAACATACGTATATTCCTTGTATAAAATATAAAAAAGGCTCGAGGGTTAGCTCAATTGATCGAGTTCCCATTGATAAAGTACATCACTCATAAGAGGTCACGGGGTTAGTTATCCTCAATGCACATGAGGTTAGGCTCTGCTAATAAGCTAGTGGTATGTGATCCCTTTGGGTGAAGTTTTCCTGGATATTTCCTCAAAAGAAAAAGAAAAGAAGAGGCGCATATGTGTCCATTGACCTAAGTGCATGGATTCTAAGTTGAATGCTTGAATGAGACTGACTACAGAGAAAATAAATAATACTTTCTATATTTTGGGTAATACCATTGTTACCTAGTTTACATTATCTTGAAGGTTATGTTTTGTAATATTTAGAATAGTAGTATAGGTGGGTTGTAAGTCACTCTTGAAAAATAGATAGTATGAAATGCTCATGCAACAAATGATTTAGATTGTTAAGTATGTCTAGATATAATGCATATCCAGAGTGTTAAGGATGAGACTATTTCATTGAAACATAAAGTAGTTTCATTACTATATATGGAAATAACTAGACTATCACACAAGTCTGATGAAGAACACACGAAAAAAATACACTTATCTTCATCTAAAATCTTAATATCAACATATAATAGCCAACTTATAATAGTATTGAAGGAATTCATATTCTCTATCACCTAGTATCCATCCTTAGTCCTCATGTGATATTTTTTTTTTTGTAGGAATAATTTTTCATCAGGGATTTAAACTAATATGAAGCCCCAAAATTATTCCACAATGTTTTTGATGTAGCTTCTCCTGAAACATTCAATAATATTGAATCTTAGAGACAACCATATTATGTTTTTTTCATATTGATTCAAATTTATTCAATATTCTATTGACATCCTCATCGATGTAGTATGTAAGTCCAAAGTGATACATCGATCTTTGTCCACTAACAAATATTTCATTTTGAGCTTCCATAGCTCAAAGCTTTGCCCGTTTAGTTTCTCGATCTTTATCTTTGAATTCTTTCCATTTCCTTTAACCACAAGAATTGATTCCATAGATCTCCCATTGTAATAGGGTCTACCATAAGCTCAAGTAAAACCCCTTGGCCATAAAAGCGTTCCCTTGAAACCAAAATTTCTTTGATATCAAATGTAGGTTATAACCTATACAATTAATTGCTACAATGAGATTCTTAATAAAAAAATAGAAAATATGTAATGGCAAGCGCACACACACACATTGAGAAATATTTTTTACCCTAGAAACCCAAACCGAGAAAACGATAAAGATTTTTGATATATCTTCTTCTTTATAGTATTGCAATACAATATGCACATCTCATGGTATCCAAAAAACTACCAATCTATTTACCATAGATTAGTATACAATTGGAGTTCCTTAATCGGAACTAAAAAACCATGGGCTAAGCCACCATTTGTCACAAAATTGCTAAAATAAAAAACAATGTGTCAAAAACCACTAAAAATGGATGCAATAAACCACTGAAAATAAATTTTGGGGGAACTGCCTCCAAACCTCCACACAAGGGTATTTCTACCCCCCTGTGACCTCTCCACTATGCCCAACACAAGGTACAATGCATGCATGCAGTATGATAATAATATAACACATACCCAACATATATATCCATCATCCAATCATATAGAATTCACAGCTAGGACTACATTTCCCTTAAGCTTTCATGTGTTTAGCAAATTTAAACAATTTGCGTGATTTGTCCTACAATACAATATTTGATCTTTTTGAATAGCAAAGAGTTTTAGTTTTGCAATTGCACAAACGAAGGTATAGGCATATGTGAAAACTTTATACAACCCTATAACCTGTGATATTTCCTATAGGAATGAAATATCAATCAACCTCGTAGATTCACAAGAAACTTTGTTCTTACATCCAAACATTGAACCTCAACTTTCTCCATGCTTATACATGTAAGAAATATATATTCAATTCACTAAGTTTTTCAAGTATACTAACTATGAAGCACACTAGACCATGATCTTTCATAATCCAACATATGGGTATATATATATTCAACAAATTTAGTACATGCATATCTCTTCTAGATATTGCATGACTCATATATACTTATATATAATATTTAAACCTAATATGCAAGCATACCTACATAAACACCCTTCTCATTATACTTATGACACCATTTGTAGCACATTGTCATTGTGATGCCTTTGCACTGGTTAAAATTGCACCCTTGGGTGGTACATTAAGCTTCTATAAGACATATTAAGCACCTTAGTAGGCATAAAAAGCCCCAACCGACATTTTTAATCCATATAGTGGGTATAAATACACCCTTAGGAGCCAAATGCATCCATGAGATGAGAACTTTGTTAATGTTTCACAATACGTCACCATGTGTGCCTAGTGGGTTGATAGACATGTTTATTACAAATTGTCAAAGGGGCATCACAAGTCTAGTAAGGATCACTCATAGTTAGACATCTAATGAATGTTGGGAGCATGAAGAGAAAAGAAAAACAAAAAAATGACAATTTCTTAGTAATTTTCAATTATATGATTGATTTTATTTGTATTGTTGAAACTCCTCATCGAACAAAGACACAATAGGTAGTAGTGGAAGGAGATCACTTCCCACGTGGAATAAGGTATACATGCCAAACAACTTGAGGTGTGTTTCTTTCTTAATTATGATCAGTCCAATTGTAAGTGACAAAGATAGATGGGCTCTAAGAGATTTGTCGATATGATATAGAGATTTCATAGAGATTTCACTTTTCAAGGCACTCTATCTTGAAACCTTTCTACAAGCCACATATTCTACATGTAATCCTTCAAACATGTGAAATGATCGTTATGTTCTTCCTCAAGGCATATGGGTTCACATTGCTCAATTATTTATAATCCATGGATTTGTATTAGTTATGCTTTAATTAATTTGTTTGCATAATGTATTGCTCCAAACATAGTTGAGTTAGATTGACCACAAAATGAAAAAAGTTAGGCTGATTTATATTCTTTCATTGATCTTAAATATTTCATTGATTGAGTTTTGAGTTATAGCCTTCACCATGTCTAATGAAATTTTCAAGTAAAAAATGAAAATTATAAGCAGTAAATGCTTCTCTATCACAAACCTATGGCCAAAATTAGATTTGTGGAAGTTTCTCAAAATAATAATGATTTTAGAAATGGAATATCAATGTAAGTTTAGTAAACCATTCCACAAATAGAAGCTCAATTTACATATTAAAAAAATTCCCTAAATTGTTGAAACCTAATATTTAGAGATTAAGAAAAAATTGTAAATATTGTAAACATGAGAATAAAGAAGATGAAAAAACACTGGAATATGAATTCCAAAAGTTTCCCTCTCCTTGTATCTATTAATGATATTTCTTAATGAAAAACAATAATGTGTGGAGTTACCAATACCTAGCCTCATATGGTATCTTAATAAAAAAAACAATGATTTGTGAAGTTACCCATACCTAACTTACATGATATCAGAGCACAAATCCACATATCTTATTTTAATCTTGTAGCTCCTGTTATTTTTTTTTTCTCCCACTCAAAGTTGTCCCTACTCTATCCTCTGTCCCTTTGCAAAACTTGGAGCGTTGAATGTATTGTTGGAGCGTTGAATGTAGATGCGTTTAATCACATCTCTATGTGTATTAATGGATGTTGAGAAATGTCTTGAAGCACATTGCATTGAATCACCGTTTGAATATTTGATGGTGGGGCACTCCAAACGCGCATGTTCAGACATAAAAGATAAATGAGGAGTTAAGGGTTCAATGTGTATCTGTGTATATAAATCTCTACACAATCCACACTGCAGATGCCCTGTTCCTAAACTGGACAAATCCACACCCCTTGCCGAAAGGTATCTTTGCATGCACAAGCTCACCATACTGGCCAAATGTCTCCATCAGCATTTCCACTGTCACATTGGGACCTAAGCCACCAACAAACAGAGTAGTATTATTTGGATCATTCTCTGTGTCCAACTCGACCACTTGAGGAGGATAGGGTTGCTGATAAACAGTAGCCTGCTTTGTTATGGCAGGAGCTATTCGCATAGGTCTGGAGGAACAAAATATTCCATTCATTTCTGTTATAGCCCTAGCCTGCTCATTCCCATCCCCAAATGTTACAAACCCATATCCTTTTGAACGGCCTGTAACCCTATCTGTAATGACCTTTGCTCCTTTTACAGATGGGTATCTGGCTCTGAAGGTCTCTCGCAGCAGCTCATCTGTGTCACCAGATGCCAAATCTCCCACGAATATAGTAAAATCTTTAGAACGATTTTCTCCACCAGTATTCGTTGCCCAATTTAGCCTGTAAAATTGTTCAGCGTTGGGCATCTGTACACCATTGTAACGTGTATTGGTGAATAGAAATATTTGCATAATCAACGTGTATCAGCATGTACTAGTCCCTCTATGTTGAAGGTCCGTTTCTCCTTGCATAGTTTATGTGCATTGAAATCCTTCTCTAATTTGTGTTAAAACTTATGGTGATTCATATGCATTGAACGGTATTGCTTATATGTGTTGGTTCGTTGATTGCCTTGGTTTAAAAACATTACTGCGTTGAATTGATTTCTCATATGCAATGGACTATGGTGAGTCTTGTTCCATTAAGACTAGTATAATAGAGTCATTAATTCTCTGTGTTAATCATATTATTCTTTGTGCATTAGATAGTTTATTTTTGCAGTGTTTAATTGGTTTGTATGTGCTCTATTATATGCATTGGGTTTTGCTCACTTTAGGGTTCATTGGTTCATATTATATATATGTTAGTTTGTTGGTGCATTGGTAAAGCATATATGTGATGGCATATATATATATATGTGTGATGATTCATTTCATATGTGTTGGGTATATGCACATATTGTATTGAAGTATTGGCATTTGTATATTAAATCAGTTTTGTTATATAAGTATGTGTATATAATATTGGTTGACATTTTTAATATAAGGGTATCAAAAATGTTGTTTAAGTAATTACAAAAACAAAAAGGCACAGAGTAAGGCTTTGATTTCTTTGGAAATTGAAAGCTCTTTGGAACCATTTCCATTGATAGATGTTTTTTTGAAAAATCACTCTCTTATTTCCATAGTTTGAGTAGTTTTTACTGGAAAAGAGAACTACCATGAATGGTCCAAAAAGATAAATCATACCCTTATTTTCAATGAATTTTTGAAGGGAGTATGTGAAGGAGAAGATGTGAATCCACCTGCAAATTTGACATCTGACAAAGAGCTCGCCATATGGGAGAACAAGAACAACAAGGCCTATGCCTTGATTGTTGCATCAGTAAATGAAGAGGTGAGTCATCACATTGCACTATTTACAAATTATTTTATTTCTTTAAAGAAGCTAAAAGACTTATATGACTCACACTCAAATCTTGAAGCAGTCCAATTAATGATCAAACTCTTTAATCTAGAATTGAAAGATGATGATCCTCTTGCCCCAACCTTTGAAATAAGAGCTATTATGCATGATATAGATGCTATTAGAGGTAAAAAATATTTTCCTCTCATGACTTTCATTGAGGCACTATATCCCACATATTCTAATTATATTGAATCATTGCAAGCTAGTGGCAAACTTAAGGAGATTTCCTTTAACTCTCTTGTGGAGAAGTTTGCAGAAAGAGAGAAATATTTTGGGAAGAAGAAGAGAGTTTCATAGTCTTCTAAAGAAGTTATGCCTTGAAAAAAAAGAGAATAATCAGGTACAATATTCTTCTAGAGGAAGATATGGCAGAATAGGATGTGGAAATAAGAATAACAAAGGTAGGCGGCAAACATTATCAAGGAGGAAGAATTGATCTTCATTGCACACATTGTAATAGAAATGGACATGATGCTTCCACATACAAGCTCCCTTGGGACAAAATAAGGCAAGAAAGGAATGAAGAGAAAAGCAAGTCACCAAATATAGGGAAAGGTAAAGCACCCAAATCCACTTATTATATTGTGGCACATTGCAATATTAGAGTAATTGAAGACTTGTTTAATGCTTCACTTGCTTTGTGGAAATATGCATGGCTGCTTGATTCAAGAGAAATCTTCCACATGACCTTTTGAAGATATTCCTTTCTATAATTCAATGAAAATGCAAATGGAGTAGTCTATGTTGTAGGAAAATCAAAACTCAAGCCATCCAGACTTGGCACCATTAGGCCCAAATTGCCTGGTCTCCTATCGTTATTCTACATGATATTCTCTACCTCCCAAAGTTTCATAGAAACTTGTTGTCCTTGTTTCAAATCCACCAGCAAGGACACTCGATTCACATGTTTGATTTCAAGATTGAGGTGAGAAAATCATCAAACAACTCACTTGTCATGACTGGGATAGAAAAAGAAAGAATCTTGAAGCTGCAAGGAACCTCTGCTCATGCACAAAAAATTGCATACAGTTCTCAGTACGATTAAGGTACACTACCATCCAGTGTCTTATGGAATGAAAATTTGTACATCTGGAATATGACAGTCTTCGTTTATTGAAGAGAAACAATGTTACGGGTTTGCCTACCATTCCTAGGAAATTTAAGTAATGTGATGCGTGTATCCTAGGAAAACACAACAAACAATCATTTCATGATTCTAATTCTAGAGCAAATAGAAACCTTGAAATGATTCATTATGAATTGTGTGGCTATATGTTTGTTCCTTCTGCAAATGGAAATAAATACATGATGACTTTTATTGGTGACTACTCGAGAATGTGTTGGGTATATCTATTGAAGAACAAATATGAAGATTTTGAAACTTTGAAAAACTTTCCTACATGGATTGAAAACAATACAAAATATCATATTGGTTCTATTTGTACTAATAATGGAAAAGAGTATACTTAAAACGAATTTGAAAACATCTTCACCATTATGGGATCCAACATCAAACAACAATGCCTTATAATCCTCAACAAAATGGTGTAGCTGAAATAATGAACAGGACAATCATAAATATGTTACATTCAATGATGCTTTTAAAAAATGTTAAGTTGATGTTATGGACTGATGCAATTCTATGTGCATTTTCTATTACAAACAAATGTCCATCTCATGCTCTCACAAACAATACTCCTTATGAAATGTGGTATGGACACATTCCTTTAGTGAGGCAACTCAAGGTTTTTGGTTCCACCTATTATAACTTGATACCTAAGGAACAAAGAAACAAACTTGGTGCAAGGGGTCGAAAGTGTATCTTCTTGGGGTACTCAAATGCCTTCAAAGCATATCGTCTCTATGATGAAGTAAATGAGAAGTTTATATTGTTTAGAGATGTGATTTTTCTTGAATCTTTTAAGGTTGATAATGTTGTTGAGTGATAGGTTGATTGCTTGGACATATTCAAGAATGCAAAATATTTTCAAGAATTTGATAATGAGATTCCACATCTTGAAGGGGGGATCTCTATCCTCGATCAATATGTGGAATCTCCTCCTGAAGCACTCACTCCCCCTCATGAAGCTCTATCCACTGATCAAGAAGACACTTTGAGTGATGTGATTGAGATAATTGGAAGGTTAAATCTTGATTCAACCCCATCTCAATCAACTGAACAACCCGGGTCATCTCAGAAAGGTCCTCCAAAGTGGCTCACTAATACACTTGAAAGTGTTCATCCTTATGAGGTTGGAAAGACAGGAACAATAATTTCTACTGGACATAATGGAGATGATGTGGACGATTATGATTCAACTATTGATATGGATGTTTCTTATTATTGTGAATTAATTTTGTCTACATATTTCGAACCAACTTCCTTTAAAGAACTTACTTCTCATGATGAATGGAAAGAAGAAATTCACAAAGAGTATGATGCTCCGATAAAGAATGGAACCTAGAAGCTAGTGGACCCTCCATTTGGAACCAAACTGATTGGCTACAAGTGGGTCTTCAAGAATAAGTATGAAACAGATGGCTCACCTACAAGCATAAATCAAGGATCATGGAAAAAAAAAAATTGCACAGAAAAAAGGGGTCAATTATGAGGATAATTTCCCCCCCATAACAAAAAGGGCTACCTTCTAGACTCACTTTTCCTTGGCAACTCAAAACGGATGAAAATTCCATCAAATTGATGTAAAAACTACTTTCTTGAATGGAGATGTGAACGAAAATGTTTTTATGTTTCAACCATAATGATTTTTTGTGAAGGGACAAGAGTACAAAGTATGCAAGCTTATCAAATCCTTGTATGGCCTTAAACAAGCATTACAAGCCTGGTATGAGAAATTGACTGAGCATCTTCTAAAACTAAATTTCAAACACTATGATCTTGATGGTGCAACTTTATTTGTTAAGAAAGTTGGCAAAACAATTGTCTATCTTATGGTATATGTAGATAATCTATTGATGACAAAGAACAATGAAAATTATATTGCATAAATAAAGAAAGAATTGAGGAAAAATTTTGAGCATAGAAAATTTTAGGGACAAATCTTAGCCCATGGCTAAATTTAAACTAAATTTAAGAGATTTCCTATTTTAAAGAGGGATTTTTTTTAATTACACCCCTTTTCAATAGTTAGCCCAAAAAATATTTAAAAAAAAAATATTGTTATATTTGATCGCATTACAAAGACAGGGCGGATAGCCTTCCAAGCCGGGTTTGCCTGGTTTGTTTGTAAAATTTTCTTCTGATCGCCCAGATTTCTAGGGACGCAATTGGTTATGGGCTATTTGGCCCTCTCTATTCCTGGAAAATCAATCAAGCCCAACGTTGAATTCACTGTGGATTTTACGGCCCAGGGGTTGGCAGTTTGCTCACGTAGGGTTCCGAGTAATTCGCGTTGCATTTCAAGGTAGAAAAGACGGTATTTAGTTTGGAATTGGGCTCTCTACCATGGAGCTCGGCTGGCCACAACCCGAGATTCAAGAGAAGGTAGTGGTGGTAAACCACATAAATGCCGAAAACATGGGGTCTACATTGAAATGGATCAACGCTAGCAGGTTTGCAAGCGTTGATGGCTACAAGTTGTATAAATTTGTGATACAAGTTATATAGATTTACCCATCTGTGATATTTTAATCTGTGGCTAATTGGGGATTGATGGTGGAACTGATGAGATTGGCTGCTTTGTTCTTGGACGTGTTTACTGAAACTTTGGAATAGCTGCAAGATTGGATTGACCTATGTTTTAGCGATAATTTTATTCCTGGAATTTAAGGATTTACTCTATACGTTATTGAATTGAATTCTCATATTCTTCATGTTTTTTATTTTAAAATTCCATTGGAATTTATGCAGTATATTTCCGTGTGGGTGGGGAAGGGTATTTCAAGGTGGGGGAGGGTTTGTGGGTTGTAACATAGTCAGTAGAAAATACAGGAGAATGATTAGCTTATACCAGATGGTGGAAATAATGATAATAATAATAAAAAGGACAATTAGTCAAGTTGGGTGGGTCAATCTCATGTTATGGACGTCCATAATTGTTTAAGGTTGCATATTATTTACTACTTGTGTTGGTGCATCTCCTATTAGGACTCTCCTAACTCATATAACTTGAAAATCCACTTGGTCTAATTATGATAATATTTATACAACCCAATTACATTTTCTCCATGCTCTTAAACCTTTTTTGTTTGTTTTTCCTGGCCCCATTGCCCCTTTAGACTGGAATTGGTTGTTTTCAACCCATCCATCTATTTATAAGGTTTATTGTATCAATGTTGTACTGAAGGAGAACGAGCCTAAGTGAAAAGAAGAAATATTGTGGTGATAATGAGAAGCCTCCCTGAGTTCCCTTCAATTTGAACTCATATTTCAAGGTTTTCTCACTTAACTAAACTTTGGTTGTAGGAACAAAAATATGAAAGAAACACAGTTCTAAGATTTTGTTACAATAAGAGTACAAGCTAACAAATACGTTTAAAACTTAAAAAATCTATAAACAAGTAATAAAGCTAAATTTTGATGACATCCCTAAAAAACCATGGTCTAGAAGACCATCATAGCCACCAATGAAAAGTCTATTACCAATTTCTTGGGAAGGGAAGAATAATAAGGCCAAATTTTTAAGTCCATATTCTAGGCACCGTGGAAGCCCTTAAAACCTTGTTACAAGGGAACTCTTCTGTTAAATTTCTTAGAGGTATGATTGCAGCAAAAAACTTGGTAGGGAGTGAGAAGGTGGGAGCCAATCCATTCATCTTTTTTTGATTTGGTTTCTATTGGAGATTTGCTACGAAATATTTTGTACACATATGGCTAGTAGGAAAATAATGATGTTCAATTATAGTTATCTCCTCATCCCAACTAGTGTGGACTGTGGTATTATTTTTGGTGCAATTCTAGTGATAAGTATGTCTCCATGGACATTTAGTGTATTACCATTGATCCTTGGTTATATTGGGGCGTTTCAGTCTCGAAATTGATGTTCACATGTAATTGTTTATTCAATGACCTTTTTTTTGGGGGGGCGACTTTGGAACAACATTGACTGTTCTTGGTATTGTGCCATCATTTACTGAAGAGGCATATGGGCATATTAGATAGGGGGTTTTGGTGGATGCTTCTAGAATATAAGCTATTATGGCTAATGCAAGAAGCAGCATATTTGATAATGAGGTGACTAGATGTCACTATCTTCTTCCTATAGATTGTGGCTTCTTTTGCCTCTGACCAACTAAACTGTGGCCTCTTGGTTATATCTGTAAAGGGTGTCATGAGACCCCAAAAACAATTGATAAAATTCATATTGAAGTTGCAGAACTCATTGGATCCTCTTAATTGCTTCACATTATTTGGAGTAGGCCAATTCATAATTGCTTGAATTCTAGTGTGGTCCATTCTATGTTACCAGATCCATCAGGCCCAACAGTTGGATCCATGGATCTTCGGATCAGAGATAGATTCAGATCCAGATCCACGAAGATCCGCCCAACATTTGTCTGTGTAAAATGGTTTGACGTTAGCACATATTTCCAAATTATATCTCAACGCAAAATTCCAGAATGAAAATATCAGTGGATGAATAATGTGATATTGGAAAAATCAGCGGCACGAATAATTAACAAGGGAGTTCATTAATTTTTTCTTGGTTGACCATATTATAAACTTTATTTCAAGATTATAAGGTGTGGACGTTTGGATATTCTAATTAAATTATATGTTTATTTTAAACGTAAAAAGGTGAGTTTCATAAAGTAAGTTCATTTAATTTAAATATAATAACTAGTAATTAATGTTTCAATATTATGAGACATTAATTTTAAAATTATTAAATTAACAATTATTTTTTTCAACTGAAATTAAATAACTATTTTAAAAGTATTATATAGAAGTTTTTATATTATAAAATTTTTAAACTGAAGTTATCATTTATTTTTTTAATACAAATTTAATTATTTTTATTAATAATTTATAAAAAATAATATTTAATTTTGATATTATTGTCCAATATATATTTTTGTAGGTACTATATATAAAAATTATATACTTAAAATCAATATATGTTTTTATTTTATTTATTATTATAAATTTATTTTTATAAAATTATAAAATTATTATATTGTTTGTATTTGCTGTATTCGGATCCTGGCTTTTCAAAAAACTCGCAGATCCGTATCCGGATCCGGATCCAAATCATGGGAAATTTGGGTCCATTTCCACAACCTACTTACTAATAATGTGACCCAAATAGACCGCCTCTCTTGGATTTATTTACAAACAAAGAATTCACCCATAGGATTTCAACAATAGTTGCCAAGCAACGAAGGTGGTCCTCCATGTTTACACTATAAAGCAAGATGTCCAAGTTGCAAGTGTATAAATTTGAGATTCAATGTAAGAAAGGCATCAACAACATGGTGGAAAACTCATTATCCTCAATACATGATATTCCTATTGTATCCATAACATAACAAGATGGAAAGAGGATATACTTGCTAAATATGCCAAGGTTGAGATGATTCCATAATGTACAAACAAAAAGACAAAAAGGCAGACAAAAATTACTCAATTTCAAGTGATATCATTCTATCTGAAAATCAGATCTACCTTATTACTAACTCCAACTTCAAGGTACAGATCCTCGAATAAAACCATTCTTCTCCTTGTGCGAGCCATGTTAGGTTTTCAAAACTCATTTATGCATAAGGAATAATTTTTTTGGAAAGGTCTAAAATTATATGTAAAGTATTTATATTTTGTGGCCTGATGTGAAACCAGTCAAGGAATAAAATATATGGAGTTCAACTAAAGCATGGACATTGTGATCAACAAATTTCCATTTTTTATATAAGAGTGTTGAAAAAATTCCCATTTTTGATATAAGAGTGTTGAAAAAATTTCCATTTTTGATAAAAGAGTGTTCAAAGCATATAATATAAGAGTGTTGAACAAATTTCCATTTTTTATCAAGGGTGCTTAGTTGAAGCCACCAATTTGGTCTAGTTGTGTTTGGGCATACTAAGCGCTGTAAATTGAGGATCTATATGGAATTGATAGAACCATTCTTCTTCATCCACACTCAAGAATCAAGGTTTGATTTGCAGTAAGTTGTAACTTATTTTCATTTGGAGTTAAAAGTGTTACGCTATGAGGTCTTTTAATTTTATTGCTATTAAGGGGTTATTCAATTCCTGGTGAAATACTTCTCTATTCTAGGAAATCCATATTTTGAAACACAAACACTTTGGCAATGCTAGCATGCTTTTCGAAAAATGGTTGGTCTTTTAGGGTTCCATTAGTTATATTCCATTGAGCGAACATGGTTTTCCACAAATCTGGCATTCTCATTCTATTATTTAAGCCGGTGAAAGTTGATTGCCATACTCTAATTGTAAAATTTCACTCAAAGTTGTAATGAATCAATTTCAAATTTGAGACACAAAACAAATCTCAAGGGGCCAATGATGCCATGCTTTGCAAATTTTCTACATTCAGTGTCTTCTCATGAACTAATGCTTAAAGAAAGATGTTAACTTTTGGAAGGTCGTTAGAGTGCCATATTTGATTCCATATTGTTGATTCTAGGGGCAACAATAGAGATTGCAGCGGATGTGAATACCTCCACTTGATACTCTAAGTTGCATGTCCCAAACCCCTATGATATGAAGAGCTTATTTTCCAAGGTACATAGCCTTTTTTATAGAGGATAAGTCAAGAAACATAATGTTGCAAATGTGATGGGGATGAGTCAATTTTCCACTCCAAACATTGACCCAATTCATTGCTCCAAGAAGAGATATCAAAGAGCTCTTTCCATATTGATTGTCCATTCATTATTTTAAACAGTGGAGCTTATTTTCCAAGGTTCACAACCTTTGTGACAGAGGATAAGCGAAGAAATATGAGTTTGCAAATGTATTGTTTACCATACATAGATTTTTTTTTTTGTGAAATTCCATTTTGCCTCAAAATTCAATTTATGGTATATGTTCCTGAGTCGATATCTTGAAGCTTGCCTTCCCCATGACAGGTGCCATGCCCATGATAACATAAGCCAAGGAAAAGCAAAGATTCTTTGAGGAATCTATTTTTAATTCATGTTGTAATCCATTCAAAGTTGAAGTGAAACTTGCAACAGAAAACCATTGTGTAATTACATGTACTAGTGAGTCTATTTGACATCTATACTAGATTGGTCTGGAAATTTAATATATAAAACTGCATTTTGAAAATTTAAACTTCATTTTACAAACTGACCTTTACAAAAGGAAGTATGTGTTGGATTGCAAGTTGAGGATTCAATAGTCTGCAAAATTTTGTCACCTTTCCAGCAACACCAATATGAACTTCTAGTTCATTGTCATACAACAATCGCACATATGTCGCCACTAGTTCCACCCTTTATGTTACAAGCAGGGGAGTTCATATTAATAATTATATAGAACATATAGAAATTATTTTTGAGACTAAATGTAAATTAATCAATTGTAATTTATCGATGCAAACATTATTTAATATATAGACAACTGACTAACAACAATACTCCAACCTTTGCTTGAATCATAGGGTCACCAAAAACCAAATAGAAATCTTTAGCATGCCAAGAATATAGGATATATGGTAACAAAAACATCCCTCCATGTGTAGGTAACTTGTAAACGAAATCATTAGGTAAATTGAAGATTATTGACCTCTTGTAGTCAAAATATTTAGCTCTCAAACATGTCAGCTAATATTGTTCCTACAATATATGTGGTTGCATCTTTCATTTATGGAGGCAGTGGGATCTAAATTATATGCATGCAGATAATTTTAGCTAAAAACTTTCCATGAGTGAAATTCTAAGATCTGGGAGTCAAAACAAATGTAGATGATAAAGGATAGAGAAAGGAGAAAGATGTCCCCTTCAACATTAACTTTATCATAACTCAATTCGATGATCCCCTTCATTGCAAGATAGAAGTAAAGGGAAATATTTTGGTTTTTAAACACATTACAATAGTTGACTCTTGGGAGAATATTTCTTATGGGGGTTGGGGATTGAGATATAAAATAACCTAGAGTACAAGAAAACTATATTTAAGGATGGGCAATGCTTATTTACATTTTCATATCTTTTATTTCTTTTCATCCTTTGATGTTTACTTTACTATTGATGTTAAGTCTGTTAAATGATAAAATGAACTACACATGAAAATGTTTCCTCTTAAATCAATCTTCCTCTTCAAGTACATTTCAAAAATTGTATAGAATATATAATGAAAAATAAATATGAGTTGAAATTTCGTTCAACAATCTCTAGGGAATTAACATGTAGCTCTTAAGGTGATTTGCACATATTGATATCCTAACACCACATGCTCCACCGACCCCCAAGTTACTATGTTCACCAATTTATTCTCTACTACCAAGCATCCATTGTCTTATGAAGCTAGCATAGATTCCACCCTAACATCACTTCATCTCTACTCTCTTCTTCAAACCTTAGTGGAAACATTGAAATACTACCATAAATCACTCCCCAGGGGACCCATCAGCCTAGGCCATTCTGAAAGAGACATTGGGAGACAAGCTCTAAAAGTGGACATTGCATATTTTGGCTTCAAGGAGGAAAGTGACTCTTCCTTTTACTTACAATCAATTCCTACTTTGAGAATGTACTTATAATTAACAACCTACAATAATTAGGGTTTCTTATGGCTCTTTTACGTCTAGATTTTCTTTTGTACTCTTCAGGAGATGAACTTTTCAACTTTGTACTCACAAATGGTGCACCCAACCTTGCTCCCGCAGTGGTAACTAGATATCCACTTCACCTTATCTCAAGAATTTCCTTAAGGTCCAGTCAAGATTCCTAGTTATGAACAAATTTGGGGTTGTTTAACAACATTCAATAAAATTCTAATGCAAACTATAGACGGAATAACAAATGCTCACACAGAATTCCCATTTAACACATGCAGATTTCATTGATTCACCCACTTTTTAACATGCAAGATGGCTACACAAATGTAAAATAGCAAGGGAATTCTACAACAAATCCATATGAAATTTACCCATTTAACAATGGATTTCATGCTAGATCATGCCTACATTCAAATCCATGAGGATTAATATTCTATTTTCTGCACATAATTCAAAGAGTCACTAATATTTCTAATAGGGCTTGTCCAAAAACTGACTGCATGGGAATGGGAATGATTCAAAGAGAATCCATATATATCTAGCATGGACACTGACCCAAGCCAGACTATTAAACAAAAAGGACTAAGATAGACCTGCAAGGATGATATTGTTTCAATGTTATACAAATGAATTATTATATTTTATGTCTCAATAGTTTCCCATTACCATTGTTAAACAAGTTTTTTTGTGAAATTCCATTTTGCCTCAAAATTCAATTTCTGATATATGTTCTTTCAATGTTTACTCAACAATTCTCTTGCAAAGTACAATTCTATTTTATATGAACAAGTGAATTTATATGAAGCATATCTCATTGAAGCAATTTGGGTACAAATGGGTACACATAATTATGAAAGGAAAATGTAAATATTTTTCTCTAAAATCTTTGAAATAGTAAAAATCTGTTGTACCCTAAGTGAGGTCAAGACAAAAAAGAAAACAGGGCATAGAATGTATATTGGCTCTTTGATTGATGTTTATTTTTATTGGGTGTAATGAAATC
Source organism: Pinus taeda (assembly GCA_000404065.3). Taxonomy (NCBI): domain Eukaryota; kingdom Viridiplantae; phylum Streptophyta; class Pinopsida; order Pinales; family Pinaceae; genus Pinus; species Pinus taeda. The sequence continues at coordinate 254,473 of APFE031338669.1, read as the reverse complement.
CTTTTTGATTCATATATCGTTTTGAACTATGCCATATAGTATACTTTGAATACTACTCACAAATATTGTAATTCTCAACTCTTGGAAACTATTGATGCAGGTTTGTAGATCGATTTAAAATTTTATTTGCGGAATATTTAGTGAGATGTCAAAAGATAGTCGTAGGAGGAAACCATCAAGGCAAATGGATGTATTATCATAATTTCAAAAGCCTCCATCCAAAAATACATATTCTCTTTATGCTTCAAGCTCCTTTGAACAATTTGTTACTGGGAGAGATGTTAACTCTTCTGGAAATGAATTTGATATCCATATGGAAATAATAGGTTCGTCAAGTGATCAGGGTGAGATAAATGTAATTTCAACAGAAATTCATGATAACAATGTTAAATATTTTTCCTTGGAAGGTGACACAATACATTCACGGAAAAGGAAAAAAACCTATTGGACCATAGGGAGGCGATTCCAGGGACGTTAGGTCTCAATTTTTCCATTTATTGAAGCAATACCTCCTATAAATGAGAATGAGGTTTCCTAAGAAGTTAGATGTAATGCAAGTAGTTGGAAAACTTGAAAGGTAGTGAAATTTCACATGAAGCTAGATACAATACAAAAACATGTAGGAAAGGTGTATGAAAAGAAAATTGTAAATGGTAAAAATAATAAATCTATTGTCAGATGGAAATATTCTAAGGAATGTCAACATATTGAATATGCATAAGAATACAAAAAATATTACATAAGTAAGAGGAAACTTGAGGCAAGTGGAGGAACCATCATATATGTATTTTAAAAGACAATTGAAAGAAGTTTGTTATCCAAGACAATACGATTGAGCACTATATTTCACATCTTGTCTAAAGGTTGTCCTATGACAGATTATCCAGATCACATGAAATTTCTATCTTTTCTTCTTTTCTTCAAGTGTCAAACTTTCCATCTTCTCACTAGTCTGTAACTAATGGTTGGGAATGGGTAAGATATCTAGCTCATGTAGAAAAAGATAATTTGAAACAGAAGATTGCAAATGGTAGGTTTTTGGCATTGCCTTTAGACGAGTTTACGAATATAGATAATACTTCATGGATCTGCATGCGCATTTATATGGTTAATTACTATATTAGGCATTCCTGTCTACTTGGGATTAAAAATATGAGAGAGACTTCTAGAACTAAAAATATTTATGAATTTGTTCGTAATAGTTTGAAGGAAAGTGGTATGGATGATTTAATGATTGCAAAAAAGTTGGTATGTGTTGGAGCAAATGGAGCATCAATAAAGCAAGGACAAAGGAATGGAGTTTGTGCTAGACTATGACTATCAAATTCACCATATATGCTTGATATTCATTGTATGACTCATAGGATGAATCTTGCATTTAAAATAGTAAGCAAGTTTCCATTAGTTTCAAAAGTTGAATATCTTGTATGTGAGACTCATGCATACTTTTCTCGTAGTCTCAAGCAATATTTAGAGTTTCTACAATTTGTAGATGGTGTTATAGACAGGAAAAAACTACTGAAAGATGTTGATACAAGATGGATCTCATTAAATGGATGAGTTCAAAGACTATTTAGTGAGTTCAAATCTTTGGTAGGGTTGCTGTATGAAAACCACTACAATTTAGACAAAGCTCAAGATCTTCTTTTCCGACTAACTGATATAGAGATATTATTGACATTGGCTAGAATTCTTCCTATGCTACATGAAATGAATGTCCTCGTGAAAATGTCTTAGAATCACACAATGTATATTGCAGAATAAAAATGCGACAAAGTCAACATGCCCTGCATTGGATAATTTGTATATGATGCTAGACTCTTTTATTGGTCTAGAGTTTACAAGTTGGACTAAGATCATCAATATAGAAAATACTAAATTTTTTTGACGTTTGATAAAAATGGATACTATGTATCGCAGTGCATGGGTATATGGTTCCCTTTCATTATATTAGTAAGACGAGACGAATCACCAAATATTTCCCTCGTGTCAAGAGACCAATTTGATAATATTGTGATTTCAATGAGACAAAATTTGATAGAAATTGCATGATCACTATAATTAGAGATAAGAGAATGATTTCCTTGAGATGAATTATTGGAGGCCATGTGTGTGGTATACCCTCAATATTGGAACAATTGTCAATGCCCAAGAACTTTAAAAGCCGATTTTCAAAAGAGATTAAAATGTTTAGTAGACCACTTTTGCATGAAAGTTTCGATACATGGAGAACAAATTGAAGGTATTTTAGATTCATCAAAATTATATCAACAAGGTGGATTCTTTGCTAAAACAATGTGGAAGCAGTATCCTTTTTTGGAGAATCCTAATGAAAATGGTGCTATAACAAGATTAAGGACTACTTTAAGTGCTAGCCAATACCTGCAAGAAAATATATCATAATATTTCAAATTAGCAGATTTGTGTCAAACCATGATTTTGAGATTAGTGGAGGATGAGAGAATGTTTAGTTCATTATCATTCTTGAAGTCAAAGTTGAGGAACTTGTTTGATAAACATGTGGATACATGTTTAATATTATATTTAACAAAGTATGACATTAACAATTTTCCATATGAAAGAGCACTAACTCTTTGGCGATCAAATTGTGATAGAAGGGGAGAAAACAATATGACAAATTTCTATAATGAACCCTATATAAAACATAATGTTTTGGAGGCTCATAATGACAGTTTATTTGGAGAAGATCATGTTCACAATGTAGAAAATGAAGACCAAGATGAGAACCGAGAAATTGAATACCTTAGGACTCTTATTTTGGTATACATGTTCCGTTGATCATGCAAGATAACTATATGTCAAATTCAAGTAAAAATAGGTTCTATATTTTGTACTTTTCATTGTAACATTGCAACTACATTTCTTTGATGCGTGCTATTTTAAGATTGATGTTTCATATTTAATAATTACATTGTTTGTTTCTTATCTGTGACAGGAAATGATGCTAGATTTGATGAGGCTGGGACTTATTTCTTTTCACATAGATAGTGTCTGGCTAGTATTAAATGATAAATAACTAATATAACAAGACTAACACAAAGCATTAATGGGCTCATTCAAGTACATGAAACTACCTTGATGTCTAGCTCTAATATCTTGGAAAATTTTAATGGTTTATATCTTGCTTGTGTTTGGGGCATTTTGTTGAGTTTTAAGTTTTGTTTTAGTCAAAGATAATGATAGTCCATTGAATTTATTACTTCTTGCTTAGATTCATAGATCTAGTTTTATAATTATTATTGTTTTCTTTATATATTTGGTGGTTTGAAGAAAGTTGTTTTTATTTCCTTTCACTTTGTGGCATGACTTTAACATCTTCACTTTTAGAATTTAGTAGACTACGATGATTATTTTATGTTTTCTTGGAAAATAATTATTGATATTTGGAAAGGAAATGAGCCATGGATAGCTAAGCAAAGAGAAAAATGGATTATGTACTAGGTTCCTGTGCATTCATCATAGGAGACCTATTGACATAAGACCAACATTCTTTTGTATAGTCCTGTTAGTCATTTGTCGGCCATGCTTTCAAGTCTTTCAGGTACTAAGTTGTTTGGGTCCCAACATGTCCTTAGGAACATTAAGGGATGAGATAACAGGAATCAGTCCAAGTCATGCCCCAAATCTACTTTTTACCTATTGATGTAAGTGTTTTGTTACCACTTATCACCAAAAAAATTCTACCATAACATAACCCAACTTGAAGACAACACTTCTCATCCTCCTTTTACATAAATGCTCTATAGATATCCCTACTATACTTTCCCGAGACCAATTTCCCTTCTTGGTAGGTCTCTCCCCCATACCACTAATCGCACAATAGACACACACTAGTAACTACCACATTCTATAAATCTCTCTAGTCTCAGTTATTGGTGTCCCCATCACACTTAGCCAATATAGTCTTGTAGGTCTATTTTTTGTCATATCTTTATTTTTTGTTATCTTGTGTCTTTAACTTTAACACCATCCTGTATTTCAACATTTGTAGGTAGTGAGAAATGGCTACTTTGACACAACACTAGCAACTCAAGTGTCAGTATAATTATTGATTACAAGAATGTGGCATTCAATATCGCAAAAGGCGTTAGTGATTTTGCTATGAAGTTAAACATTGGGTCAGTGGAGCACTGACTTTACGCATATTCTCTTCCAGCTTATGGTTTGAATGATTCCTTTGAGAAGTCAGTCATACTCCTACACAAGAAGCTTTCAGAGAGGAGCCATGATAAACTGCACTATTCCAACAATCAAATGAACTGGTAGATAAAACATCTGTGTTTGCAAGCTAGCTACAAACAATCATATCATTGTTCAAAATGATATCCACATCAAGCTAGAAGTCTTCAAAATGGTAGGAGGATTACAAGGAAAGAAATTCTTGGAACAAAGATTGAGTTGGTTGGTGACTCTGATTGGGAAGAATGCCAAGCACTGGCTAAATCCACTATTAATGCTTCTTTATGGTCACATTCATATGTAGATACAAATTGTGAGTAGTACCCTTGTGCCCTTAACAAGCACCATCCACCACTAGATGAGAGTTTTTATGTTATGTCTGGTTTCTTTTTTGTCTACAAATTTTATAATTTGTCTTATGTTTCCACCTATCATGAGATATTAGAGAAAGGTGAGCATTTCTATTCAAAAACATGGAAAGATTCTCTGAAAAGTGTAGTTCCACAACCATTTGTAGAAGAGTATTGTTTTTGTGCAACATACGTAGTAGCACTCCTTACAGATGGGTTGCAACTTGCACTTAAAATACGAGAAAATAACTGTTGGATCTGGGAGCATAACCTGGACATTGGGTGTGGCTCTACTGGAAGCTACATAATCTTTGTCAACCAATGAGAGTTTGAGAAGCCAACACTGGCATATTCCCGACATAATATATATTGGGAATATTCTATGATTTTAATGAAACTGCAAAAGGTAGTTGAAGGTTTCTTAGGTTGTGATGTGAAAAATATGGGGCTCACTATGCTTACCAATTTTAACATTTCCCAGAGGAGGGCTACCAAAGATGCGACAAATGTTGTTGGTCTTAGTGAAAATTATTAATAAACCCACCACTACAACTATAGCCTATGGATTTCACACGAATGTTTATTCTTCCAATAAAATAAGATGATATTCATTTTTATTGCTCTTAAACAAAGTATGTGCTCATTTTTATAGAAAAAAAGTCTAATATTTTCCTTTCTGTTGTTCTGGAGTGAGAAGGAATTGATTTGTCTTTTTAATATAAGGTTAGAAAACATACATGTAAGATTGATGTGAAATATGTTAAACGTGTATTTCTGGGAATTTAATATCAACTACTATATTGCAACATCCCAAAGCACATTTGCCAGCTTGAATTCATTGTTGTTGTAGTCAACAAGCTTATCAGATATGGATGTGCATGCAAGTTGGGTGTGAGAGAAAATGTAGCGAATTTCCAAAAGTCTACCAAGGATTCCTTTATACACATAGTTTTTAAAATATACCAGTAAACAAAAAAATAAAATATGTAAAAATAAAATTAAAAGTGTAATTTAACAATATTGTTAGTTTAATAATTAAACGAGGAAGACAACTAGGTTCCTCAAAAATGCAAAGTAGGCATTCAAAATATTCTTTATTTCATCAGGTGAAAGAACGTTACAATTATCCTTTTTCATTTTTTTGGCTTGTTGAATATATAAAGAGAAAATTGCTTAATTTGACAACAATCTTACTTTTATCTGATACAAGAGTGGAGTTAGTCTTAGATTTTACCTGTTTCTTAGTATTTTTTCTCCTTCAGCAACAACGACATCCTTCAACAGATACATTCCAGTTTGTGTAGAGGAGACTTGATGTTTATTAGGGGGCCCATAAGAGATCCTCTAATGGAGGCGCAGTAGTTTAGTAGGATCACTGGATGAGGCACATGTATGAACGTGTTGTCTTCAATTAGGAAGGCACAATTACCCATCCAGGAGAGGGAATGCATGAATGTCTATTCTGTGAATGGTGCAGTTTTCTATGTGTGTTGGGTCCATGAGTTCATGCGTTCAGTCTACCCTACTGGGTCTTGTATTTGAAGTAGTGTTATCCATACGTGATGGTGATATCCACTAGGTGCATTAGGGTTATGGTTTAGCTTCTCACATGAGGCACACCACTGGTATTCCCACATTTATCGTAACCCTAGTCCTTTCTTATTTGATAAAATGAGGGTAGGGCACTTCACTGTGGTTAGAAAATTCACTTCATTGTGATGCTTAAACAATAGAAATTTTGAGCTTGTTGCATTGTAATTCATTCTTTCAGTTACTAGAGAGAAATTTGGTGGAGTCCTACAAGATAATGTGTTTGTATATATAACATTCCTTGTCTATTTTTTTGATATGTGACTAATCAGGTTTTAATTCCCAGCTTAGGGTTTTGATTTAGAAGTGCAGAATTCTTACCATGTACTGAAAATGAATAGGCAGAATAAGATTCCTATTTATAGGCTCATCCTTGTTTGTACCATTTGATTAGTGTTGTGATATGCATCTTTGATTACATGGTGGTCATGTTGTAAAGGATTCCTGAAGGATAAGGCCAAAACAATCAACAAATGTGATGTCACACTCAACATTGTCAATGAAATGTGAGAAAACGTAACATTATGGACTGTCCTTATCTATTTGCTTTAGTTTCTCATTTGTTTTCATTCAGCCTAAAAATGGTGAGGGTGAGGTGTAGTGGGAAAACTACTAGACATTCTAAGATTTTATGAAATAAGATTCTTCATGTTGTCATTATTTTTTCTTTGGGCCAACTGGTCTTTGATTTGTCAATTTTGCTTGAACAAAGCTTCTTTATAAACCACAAAGGCGTAATGAGTTGCCTTTGGGACTAATAATGGATTTGGAGAACTAGTAGTTAGTTTATATTTCTCCTCAGTTTATATTATTTTCTCAACCATTAGATTATGGGATTTGAGTGATTTTTGTTGAAGGAATTCTTCATTAGAATGACCAAAACACTTGTGGCAATAACAATGTTTCTTAAGACCATTTCCATTTCTAAATTGTTTTATCTTAGAATGAAACTTAGAAGTGGAAGGAATATTCATTTATTTTAGTACCCTATAAACTAAAGAACATGACAATGAGGAGGGGGAAGAAGAAGAGGGATGAGAAGGGTTTCAACACACATGAGTGGTTGAGGAGGTTGAGTGATTTAGAGAGACAGAGTGCAGGTAGCTAAGAAAGAGGTGTTTCTAGGTAGCGCACAGTTCTGTACATCCACATAAAATCCATATAAAAATAGCATATGCCCCCTTTCGTATAGTTTGTACAACAAAGAATTGTTATTTCTCGTTTTTTTAGCATGTGTACCTCTCAAGCAGCCTATATAAGTTCAAGTTTAGGGTGATTTTGGTAACTGTGCAGTCTTGATTTTTGGGCAGTGTGTGGAGGTTTCCTTGTAACTTTTTCAAGGATTAAAAAGATTATTTGAAGGATTAGTTACTTGTGTATATGTGAAATTAATTTTTATTCTTCTCCTATTTAATTTTTAGCTATTGTGTGATCGATGTTATGGTCTGAAATTTAATTTCAACATTACTTAAATTCAACAATCTACTTGTTTGTTTAATTGATATCATAAGGATATTAGTCACCTAGGGCTAGAAATTTTCACATCCATACCATTGTTCTTATCTGTCAAACTTTAATGGATGGGAATTCCTTTATAGTTTCTCTGACTACAAGATATTCTGGCATTGCCAACTAGGGATGTAACTGCTAGTGTTTCTTGTTGTGTATGTGTGACAGAGGCATGCAGGCACGTGCATGAGAAAGATATGAGTATGAAAAACCCAAATTTAGGGGGAAGGCATAAGTATTTGACTTCAGATAGGTGGATGTAGATTTTTTGTTTCCTGCATCTGTGGAGGGATGGAAATTAAAATCATAATCTGATGGGGTTGTGTGGAATTTTATGATGTTCTGATCCAGTGGGTAGGTTCCGCGCACTGCAAGTTGGGCCTCTTTTTCAGTAAGAGGGTTGGTAAGGGAACATTTCGCGTATGCTAGCAGGTGCTTCTTGATAGTTAAAGTTGATTAAGAGCCACGTTTCAGATGCCAAGTGGGGCAGCCCTTCTCCCTCTTAAAAGCATGGTGGACAAATTCCTTTAGGATCAATTTTAAACCTTCTCATTTTTAACAATGTGATCTTTTAAATCTCCCTGACTGGACTCAATATCATAAAAAGGAGTGTTGTGAGCACTTTCCAAACTTCCAAAGAAAATATTAACAATTTGCAATTTCGCGTTCAAACCTCAAATTCCAAATAGCTCGTTAGGCTTCAGGGCTTAAATTGAATCAATTCAAATGATTGTGGGTCATAAGTTATTTGTGATACAGATATATGCAGTGTCAATTACAATACATACTGTCGTAAGTATGTTTTTAGTATTTACATTGATTCACTAATATTATTTCCCTTCAAAGTATTTTTTTCCCTTTAATAAACACAAAGATAACATTGCAATACTACAAATTTTTTAATCCATTGATGCAGTGTCATATGTCTACTAGGTCTACTACTTAGAGCAATACATCTGTTGGTTTTTACATAAGCCTTTCTGGGCATCTTTTCTGTTATTTCCGATTTTCATCTGTGAAAGACGATAGGACTGCAAAACCACTATTCCATGATTCTGTTGATCTATGCCTGCCAGATCTACTACGTATGCAAGTTCTATTATTAAGAAACCAATATATCATTGTTTTACATTGAGGTCACTCCAAAATTTCCAAATTTATTTTCCATCCTAATCCATCTTTCAATATCTTTTTCATTATGTGTGTCTTCCCTTGATAATTGAGTTGTGGAATGAAAACTAAATTGCAACAAGACAAGCCAATAGGCAATAGACAAATTATTTCAATATCAGTTTTTAATGCTCTTTTATTCCTAATATTTCTTCAACATCCATTTTGTGTAATGTGTTTATTTCTTTGGAAATGAATGGAAGAATTTTACCAAGGGCCATCTTTCCATTCCTAGTGGAAATGAATTGTTGTCATTTTTAATAAATAATATTTGCATTGATTTGCAAAAAAAATAGGGTTGAGCACATCTTGGTTCTCTCTTAACAAGGCATGGTTTTTTAGCCCTTTTCTTAATAACTTGTTGCATTTTCAGATGAATTTATCCAAATAACTTCTTCCTTAGGAGTAGTTGTAGATATCAAAATCCCATAACCTCCTACCTTCTATTCAATTTTGTCCTCCTTTCTACTATAATACAGATGGTAGGTAATATGAATGCTTGGTTTTATTTAATTAGGTTTACATTTTAAAGGACTCTAACCCTGCTAATTGATTCTATATAAAATGTCAAGCGGCCTAAACGAGCAAATTGAAAAGAGGTTTGAAAGTCAAAAAGGTCCAAAAGGAATAGTATACTTTGAATATGATGATGTGAAGACCTCGATAGTCAGTTGTTTCATTGTTACCAATCTATAAAGTTAATTTTATCCTACAATGAAAACTCTGCACCACAGTGGAAACACAAATACAATGTCATTGGTGTCTCACTTGGAAACTAGTAATATTTTCTTTTAGAAAGAGAGAGAGAGAGAACTAAGTTTGACTGTTCCAACACATCCTACTTTTTTTTTTTAGGAAGGGTCTGACCATAAAATTTCAACTGTGCCCATTGTGAAACACAAAAATAGTTTCACTGGTGTCTCACTAAGCATCTAATGATATCTTAATGTTAGAGAGAGTTGGAAGTTGGAATTGATTCCGACGGTTGTAATATGTTTTACATATTTGTTGTAGGAAGGGTCGTACCATAAATTACTATAAGGATATGGTAGGAAACCCATAATTTGCAAATGACCCTTCGCTGTAATCCATGTTCTGGAGCAGTAAGATGATGTACTCATATTATGGCATGAAATAAGACATAAACCACTAGAATTGCACCAGTCTGATGGACACACTTAGCATTAGTTGTAACAACCATGAATACATCACCAAAAGTCTCTAAAAAACATGGCTACAAGATCATTCCTAGAGGTGAAACAAATATAAAGGTAGATTATGGTTACTGGATCTCTCCATTTAAATCTTATAAAAATGCTTATAAAAGTAGAAATCTTGTTTTTCTTGAAGAGAAGTGAAGATTTCTCAGCACTGAACAACTAGTATTTTGGCCAATATTTTAGAAGTAAAAAGGGAAGGTGTCATGTTCCTTTCATGATGCTTGGATAACCACTGCAAGACTTGAATATTTGGTGACAGATCCCAGTGTTAGAGTGTCCAACTGGACATAATATATCTCAAAAATAAGGAGTATGCAATATATTATCCTCTTCCTTTCCAACTTCTTGATAATCTTATTGGCAAATTGAAGGTAGTGTAAGAAAAGTGATACCCCTTTCAATGACTATTGCGCTCAAAAAGCCTCCATGGGTTTGATTTCCTGAAAGAAGGCTAGACCTTCTATTGCATCAAGCTTGCTTTGATTCCCCTTTGGATGAGCCCTTGTTCCTCTAGCATCTGTGATTTATCAACTCAGGCATGAAGGAACTGTTGTTATTGAATTACCCGAAATCTGGTTTATGATTTTTCTACAATATAGGAATATGAGACGTGCATTGATTCTATGGAACTTGGTGTTGCATTATGGGTCTTTGTAAAGGTTTCAAGCCCTTGAATATGTTAAATTAGCTATAGACATTTCACAGTGACTCATGGATTTTCTATACATTGTCTCAACCTAGGACTTTCAATGTAAGTAAATTTAGTAAGATAACTATTCAACATTTTGTATTTTGGGATCAATATGGGGTTTCATAAATATAAGTTATCTCATTGTTAGGTCTTTCTCTAGTTTGGTCAGTAAGAGAAGTGCAATGGGGCTCATTTGCAAGACATTCACTTATTGAATCTTGTGGCTGAGCCTTCTGCTATGAAAGTCCCTCGTTACCATTTCTCCTTTCCAAAAGTGAGTGGCTAACATAAATGTTAGGGCTTAATGCAAGAAACTCTTATTTGTGTGAATGTTTGAGACTTCTTATATCATTTTCTTTTTTTATTTGATTGTTTTCTATGAAGGGGGTTGTGTAATGTTGAATACTTTTATTTTTCTCTTTGTATTTCAACCCAAAAGGTACAATGAAGAGTTTTTTCGATGGTGGTCTCATTGGTACATCAAGTTCATAAGCCTTGTTTCTCCTAAATTTATTCTTTGACCATTACACATTCCCCAATCCACTTTTGAAATTTACCAGATCTTCTCTTTCATTTTTCCCTTGCTTCAGTGACTTTTTGTATAATTACTAGAATATAAAGTGTCCCTTGGGCTAAAAGAAGGCAGTCTAGGACTCTAGGTGGCATGTATCCATCTCACAAAAAGTTGGGCATCTATTAACAAGAAAAACTATAGAAAATGAATATGAAGTTTAACAAATGTTTGGCTTCATGATGGTTATTTTTAGTTTTCCATGGTCTTTTTGAAATTTTATAATTCTCACTCTAGTAGACAATAAAATAATAATTTAACTTGGTATCTCAATCCATACACGCTAAGGCATAGTTGATATGCTTACCTTTGCTCAACACACCTTATAGATTGTATCTCTCTCTCTCTCTCTCTCTCTCTCTCTCTCTCTATCTCTCTATATATATATATATATATATTATATATATATATATTCACACTCAGTGACTGTGTTTGACAATAGTTTTTAGGAAATAAATTGAATGCTATCGTATCTCAAGCAATGGTGAGTTTAATTGGGGAGGTTGTTTATGTTAAAGAAGGGTAAACAAATGTTCCCATCCAATTGAACTTAAAATATATGTATATACACACTCAATGACTATGTTTGACAATAGTTTTTAGGAAATAAATTGAATGCTATTGTATCTCAAGCAATGGTGAGTTTAATTGGGGAGGTTGTTCTTTTTAAAGAAGGGTAAACAAATGTTCCCATCTAATTGAACTTAAAATATATGTATATACACACTCAGTGACAGTGTTTGATAATATTTTTTAGGAAAAAAATTGAATGCTATCGTATCTCAAGCAATGGCAAGTTTAATTGGGTAGGTTGTTTTTTTTTAAAAGAAGGGTAAACAAATGTGTTATGAAGAATTTGGTATCTATGGATAAATACTAATTCCCTAGATAAGTATCCATATATAGAACAAAGAGAATGAGAGGACCTACTTGTACTTTTGCTTTCCTCTTGTCTCCTTTGTATCGGTCTTGTCGCTCCTTCCCGTACTTAACATGCTTGAGAGGTACCTGTAAATATCAACAAAAGACAAAGAACCAATCAAAGCAAAAGATCTATTGATTACAAGTAAATGGAATTAGATACATTCACACATATAAGCATCACATATCAAGATAAGCATATGGAAAAAGGTGTAAATACTTTATTGGATACCAGGAAGAATTACAACCATGAAGCCTAATTCAAAGTCACTCCTCCAGCTTTGGTTCCATCCATATCACATCATAAGCATGACATTCTGGTAGCATAACGACACTTACAATAGTCTCAATTCTCAAACTAACATTATCCCCTTACAATTCATCAAAGTACAACCCTTGATCACTTAGATGAGTGCTCAATTTATAGGAAAATGGAGGAGGTTTGGTCATAAATGAGGGTATTGAATGGCCTTCCAAACTTAGAGTTAGTTTCCATGGAGGAGAGGATGAGAGAATATGAGGTTACTTAACTCATTCCTCATCCATTTTCGAGCTCATAGGAGATGATAAGTGTGGGAATCTTCTAGAAGGCTCGAAAAGATAAGAATATTCCTAGAACCATATGAAGATTTCGCTCAAACTCGCCCAGCACAGGTCAAAGAGGGCCTAAGTGTTATGTAGATCACCCTAGCATGGACTTCACTGCTTTGTAGTGCACCCTTGCATGGGCCTACCTGTGCTGGTCCCTCTAGAGGCCATTTCAGGATGCCTTCAGGCCATGAAACTGTCTGCGAAGGAGGCATTTCAAAGGTTGACTTGTTTAAGGCATGCAGCAACTGAAATTAGGGTTTGATGAGCCCTAAAACACTGATATGGATGATGGGAGTGATGTGCCCAAATGGAGCTATAACAACTGCCCCCTAAAGCATGAAGTCAAAAATGTAAATGTCGAATGAAATGATTTACGATGTGATGAGGAGGTTTCGAATTGGATGGTGGCCTGCATTAATTACAATACATAATCTCATGATATTTTGGATTTTTCATGAATTGCTGAGGGAAGGAATCCCTATGCTTAGCATATAAACTTTTCATTATATGTACATAGATAGTCGTCTACAGATATAGACCCATGGAAGGATGACCATCAATGTAAGGCCATTGTACATATGATTTAGTACTCCTGAAATCGCAGCCCAGATGGATGAAACTAGATCCAGGGTCTTCTATCTCGTTCAATTGTTCGCTCAAGTACGAACCTAACCATGTGAATATGTGATCTGAAGTCGAACATGGGAAGACACCATCTGATTACCAGCCAATGATGTAAGCTGTTAACAGACGCGAGAGAAATCATCGATAATTATAATGATCCTCAATGTACTGCAGTACATTCTATATGGTGTGAATGTATGTTTTGATGTCGAACACCATACAAAGTCTTTTGGTCGAAGGCCAATGATGTCAACCTATCGCTGGAAGTGAGAAACCTACCATTGATGTATGCAAGCCTTAAGGTACTGGAAGGGTGTTTCTAAGTCAACTTCTTGGATAATGAGCTGATGTTGACAAGAAGTGACTTGTTGCAGGAGGGCCTTGATGTATCCCACATCAACAACACGAAACAAGTGTAATGATTTTGGAGACAGAATTTGACTGACGACACAAGGTTTAGGAATGACAATCATGAAAATGAAGGTTTATGAGTATTGCAAAGGATGAATTTTAACTAAGTGACTTCTCTTGAACATGTCAGCGACACTGAATGGATTGGAAGCATTGACCCAAAACAAAAGTAATGGATGGTATGATAGACCAGGGTATGATGACCATCAAGTAGATAACCCAACCCAAATAGTCACAATGATGAAGTGAAAGTGTCATGTTCAAGAGTGAACTACTGCCATAAAGTGGTTTACCCCTTTTCCCATTTTCCCTAGTTAATTTTGACCAGTACCTCTTTATTTTTATCAAGCACGAGGAGGATAACATATGCTTGTTGTATAATTTCACCCTTTAGGTGAATCCATCACTATGTGATGTTTTAACGAGTCTAGCGAAGGTGAAACTCGGTCTTGTCATGATGGACAAGTTTGTCGCTATTTGATGTTTTAACAAGTTTAATGACAATGATAACTTGGTCCTTTTCATGTTTATAGAGTTTGAAAAGGGACAAAAAGAAAACTCCACAAGTTCTTTTTCATATATTTGTCTCTCAAGTCTGAAAAAGCGTAAAATAATACAAGAGAGAACCTACTGACCATGTTCGATCAACATATTCCTTTTTCGTAAATAATCTATCTCAGTCCAGAAAAGGGTTAAACTTAAACTGAGTAGATGTCGTTTCCAATCCATTAATGAGCTGAAAAGGACAAGCACTCGACAATCTTTTCATATTTAGAGAGTTTGAAAAGAGCTTAAAGAGGACTCCACTTTGAGGAATGAGTGGTGTCTAGGATAGCGGCTAGTTCCGGTGATGTTGGAACTTCTCAAAACATGTTGATTTATGTGAAGAGGTTGGCTAATAAGACCACTCATTGCAAATATTCCTAAAAACGGTAAAACAACCAAGTGAAAGCGTATGATTGGCCAAGAAGATAGTGATGACGGAAGGAGAAAAACCAAGGCTCATCTGACAGAAAAGGCTGATAGACTGGCAATCACGAGGGTTAAAATGGAGATGGGTTCATTTTTACACAAGCTTGAACCATAAGGAACTATGCTTGGATTTAGTTTCATGTTTACACAAGCTTGAAACGAAAAACTATGCTTGGATTCAATTTCATTTTTACACAAGCTTGAAATGAAAAACTATGCTTGGATTCAATTTCATTTTTACACAAGCTTGAACCATGAAAAAACTATGCTTGAGATTGGTTTACATGCCCCAAGAATGATGAATCTATTCTAGGTGCATGCCCCCCAAGCTTCATTGCATTCACCTAAGTAGACTACTTGTGCCTATGAGGTGGATGGAATGAAGGTTTATTTACGAGATTAAGTGAAAGACTCGATTGGGATTTTACGAGATCTAATCAAAGACTTGAATTAGAACTTTGCTCCAGGGGACCTTGTTTCATTTTTAATGAGATTAACACTAGACAAGGAACTCTGCTTAGATTCCTTGTTTCGTTTTTTAACGAGCTTGACACAAGACAAGGAACTATGCTCTGGTACTTGTTTCATTTTTAATGAGGTTGACACAGTAAAAGAACTATCCTCATATTCCTTGTTTCATTTTTTAACGAGCTGGACATACGATAGGAATTATGCTCATATCTTTTGTTTCATTTTTTAACGAGCTTGACACAAGACCAAGAACTATCCTCATATACTTGTTTCATTTTTTTAATGAGGTTGACACAATAAAAGAACTATCCTCATTTTCCTTGTTTCACGACCCATAAGAGGTCATGACTTCCAAGAGGTTCTCATTTGATGGGAGAACAATGCTTTGGAAGGGATCATTAAAGAGATCTAGTTCCAATGCCACAGTACATAATGTACAACGTCACGGAATTGATCGTCCGTTGATGTAGGCACAAAATGGGTTGCCACATAATTGGCCCGTGGCGGGGAAGATACCATTGGGACAAAAGGACCATTTAGGGAAGATGGTTGACTGGAAGCCATATTTGGACTGGGAAATGAAAGCTGGTCAATGGTGACAATTTTGCCTTCATGTGGGAAACACATCACTCGGAAGAGTGTTGAAGCAATAGCTCCCATGTTGTAAACATAGTCACGCCCAAGTAGTAAATTGTAATCTAAAGGGCCTGGGACTACCATCACATTAAGATAAACAATTTTTTCTCCCAAACTAATAGGCAACAAAGGAAGAATCCATAATGGTTGACTGGTTTGTCTATTAAAAGCGAAGAGATTTTGGTAACGGGCACAAGTGGCGACGAACCGAGCGCTTGTCAAGTAGTGGAGGAAAGGATAATCACAAATTCACCTTCATCTATAATAGTGTCAGGTACAATCATATTACAAACATATACTATGATCTGGAAAGGCACATAAGAAGGAAGACGACATCCTGCCAGTTGATTCCAATCAAAGGAAGTGACCAAACTACTTGGAGGGGGTACTGTAAGAATGGAAGAATTACCCCCTTGAGTTACGAGAACTAGAGGATTTTCCTCCTATCTTGATGGAACAGGAAGGTTGCCCCCAAGCTCATTGGAATCTGAAGGAACGAAAAGAACCTGAGTGGTATCATACTCACTTTCTACGGGAAAGGTACGATTAACTGAAGGTGAATTCGGGTCAACTGTTTCCTCGACCTGTGATTTTTCAGGTATAGACTCATGGGATTCACATTCAGACAGAGTGGGTTTGATTGACGATTGATTTGGGTCAGTCACTTCATCAACTAGTGAAGGATTAAGGGAGAGTCTCCTGTAACCAGATGGAAGTCGCTGCAGAGAAGCAGGACGATTATCCAACACTTTTTTGGCTTCATCCAAATAGGGACAAAGGTGAATGTGGTGATTCCCTTCACATAGCCTACATGGAAACTTAACTTTACCCTTCTTTCCATGAACTTTACTACCACTAGTTGATGGCGTGTCACCAGCATGATCTCCAGAAGTTGATGACACTGGATGATGTGAACGAGAAGACCATTCTTCTAAGATCTGAGGAATTCCATAACAATTTTTAAGAAGATGGTCTCCCATACAAAGTTTACATGGATATCAAACTGTGTGAGGCTTATCAGACGGTTTCTCATTAGAAGTTGCATTCAAAGCAATGGTTGCTTGGTTTCCCGCCTGCTGAATTTTCTTCTTCTTCTTCTTTTTCCCTTTCTTCTTCTTCTTATCCACTTGGTTACTAGTGTCAATACTTTCACCAGGCAAAGAGGAATAAGGGGAGGAAGAAAAAACCGAGGAAGAAGGCAAAGGGTCAACTTTAGGATCAACTGGAGGTTGATTTTGTCCAGTTGGAGGAGTACTCGATTGCAGAGAAATCACGACATTTTGAACCAAGGAGGTTGAAAAAACCATACTGGCAAGCCAATGGTAAATCCCGGAAGGGACAATGTAGCCATATAGGAGCACCAATATTTTCGAAAGGAGGAAAAATACTAGGATTCCCATCAAAAGGGATTCCTTGATCTGTGGACTCTAGATTTGTCACCATATGTCTCAACCTAAGATCAAATAAGGAGTGAGCATGGAGGATGTTATCTGCAGTTAACTAAATTTATTTTAATCAAAATAAAAAAAACAAAACAAAACAAAATAGGGATGATCTAGGCAAAAGGATTACTACGTAACTATGAGTTGCAAAATACCTCCCGACGAACTGAGAAGTACGTGTAGACAATCTCCCCGGAGGTTGTGTTCGGTGTATCATTGTGTACAAGGCGACCGACTCGGTTACCTAAGGATGGATAGCAACCTAGTGTTGTCCTCCCATATATACCCGAAAGTACGTGGAGGCCCAATTCTTATTAGCATTGTCTAATGCGAAACTTCACAGTGAGAGCATTCCCATATACTTTGCGTATTGTAACACTGCCCTATATACCCGAAGGTACGCGGACGAGCTACGATATACTCATGTATGTGGAATGAGGTATCACACTCGGGATGTATCACAGACAAGTTAGCGACAACTGCTATGTTTTACGATGCCGAAACAGGTCTCTAGCCTATAACCTCTAAATGGTATGCATTAAGTTACAATGCTCCATTAGTTTAATTCAAATGAATTTTGAGTTGATCTTCTTTAGAATTTTCCTTTCCAGGTTCACCACATGATGTATTTTCAATTCCTAGAATGCAACTAATATGATAAGCATTTTTTCCATTCAATTTAACAATGAAAATCTTAGCTAATAGGGATAGAGAAATCTGATTTCTTTCAGTCAAAGAGCAAAGAGCATAATCTAATGCAATTTCCCTAAACTACTCCTATGAGCACACACAAACTTTTTCAATGCACGATGCAAGTTTTTCTTTTCAATTCCCTTAATGTTATTATGAACAAAAGGAAACTAATGCACATACAATCAATCCATCTTTTTACAAGAACTAAGACATTACAACAATTATGTTTCAAAGGAAAAGAAAACTTTTACGACACTTTCTTTCGAACAAAGATTAATCGACTATAATCTGACTTTGACGATGAATCAATAATGACAAAGAAATAATTTAAGAAACATTAATCAATCAAGTCAAAGTAGGGCTAGCAAAGGAGATACAATCTTGATTTCAGAGACATGACACTCATTGATCATTTAGCAAGCAATCAAACAGAAAAATGTTGGTGAAAGCTATCCAAAGGTGGAACATTGAGCCAAGGAGGATCAATGCAACCTTGAATGGGAGAAAGTGTGCTTCAGAGCACTGTCCCTAAGCCAAGGGTGCTCTGCAGCGCATTGTATCCCTCACAAGCCTGCACTAGTGATAGTGAGCCATTTCAAGAGGTAACTAAACACAGTTTTTGACCAAAATTCACTTCAACAACAATTAATGAAAGGAAGTAAGGTCTACTAGAGTGTCCTAGGATGTGGATAAGCTACTTGGAACGACGATCTTTCCCTAGCGTAGTCGCCAATTTGTTATGAAGAATTTGGTATCTACGGATAAATACTAATTCCCTAGATATGTAGCCATATATAGAACAACAATTTAAAGCAATTTATCCTTTTTCTATAAACAATAGATAAGACAAAGAGAATGAGAGGACCTATCTTTACTTTCACTTTCCTCTTGTCTCCTTTGTATCAGTCTTGTCGCTCCTTCTCATACTTAACATGCTTGAGAAGTACCTGTAAACATCAACAAAAGACAAAGAACCAATCAAAGCAAAAGTTCTATTGATTATAAGTAAATGGAAGCAGATACGTTCACACATATAAGAATCACATATCAAGATAAGCATATGGAAAAAGGTGTAAATACTTTATTGAATGGCAGGAATAATTACAACCATGAAGCTTGATTCGAAGTCACTCCTCCAGCTTTGGTTCCATCCACATCACATCATAAGCATGACATTTCGGCAGCATAACGATACTTACAATAGTATCAATTCTCAAACTAACATTATCTCCTTATAATTCATCAATTTCTAGCCCTTGATCACTTAAATGAATGCTCAATTTATAGGAAAATGGTGGAGGTTTTGTCATAAATGAGGGTATTGAATGGCCTTCCAAACTTAGAGTTAGTTTCCATGGAGGAACATATGAGAAGATAGGAGGTTACTTAACTCATTCCTCATCCATTTTCGAGCTCATAGTAGATGATAAGTGTGGAAATATTCTAGAAGTCTCTAGAAGAAAAGAATATTCCCATAACCCTATGAAGATTTGGCTCAAACTCGCCCAGCATGGGTCAAAGAGGGCCTAAGTGATCTGCAAAGCACCCTGGCATGGACTTAATTGCTCTACAGTGCACCCTTACATGGGCCTACCTGTGCTGGTCCCTGTAGAGGTCATTTCAGGATGTCTTCATGCCATGAAACTGTCTAGGAAGGAGGCATTCAAAAGGTTGACTTGTTTAGGGCATATAGTAACTGAAATTAGGGTTGATGAGCCCTAAAACATTGATCTGGATGATGGGAGTGATGTGCCCAAATGGATCTGTAACAAATGTTCCCGTCTAATTGAACTTAAAATATATAAACTTCTCCCCCCACTGCCCAAATGTGGGTGTGCACGCATGCACACACACCATAGTATTTAAAATTGGAACCAATGGCCGACTTAGTCCACCTATCAAACTAGATTTTGAACTTGGTTAGATCTCAATAAATCGGTCTTTAAAAAAATACATGAAATACTTTTTTTAATGATTTTTTTTTTTTTTTTTAATAAATTTAAAGCCATGATTCCAAACTAATAGAGAAAAAATATGCAAAGTTTTTCTTATCTATATACCATGTAAAGCTGAATATATCAAAATGGCATCAAGTGCATGTAATGTCCCAAAGGGATTAATTGGCCCAAGGGTTGAAGTAGCCTATTGATCTCATAGGCTATAGTCATTAATAAAGGGGAAAGCCCCAAAATACCCAAGTTTTGGTGTAGCTGGGGCGAAAAATCCAAAATATGGGGTTTGTTTTGAATACCACTCAATTGATTGGATTATTTTTCTCTGTTTTAAACCCATTTTCTCTTTGGACTAGTTTCAGTGGAGGTGATCCCACCCTACCTAGTCATTCTCTTTTGTTCTGGCATAGGGATTTAATTATCTAACTAAGCAACGAAGTATTTTGGGAAGGATTCGAGAAGGAAAGACCCTTTAAGGCGGGCCAAGACTCTCATGGAGATGAAGATCATCTCTCTAAGGCCGAAATTGAAGAATAGATTCAAGGGAAACGTTCTATCTAGAAATCCTGAGGCAAGTCATCCAAGATTTGGAAGACCTACGAGTTTTTTTGAGATAAACAAGAACAAACCTCTTAATATTCTGAGGCAAGTGGACATCTTTCTGATATTTGGACGAGGCTTTTTTTTTTTTCTCTTTCTGCAATTCAAAACTTGGGGCATGCAAGTATGTTATGAGGTATAGCAAAAGCGAACTGTCTGAACAAGTCAAATTTTTGAAGTTGAAGGTTTCCAACAAATTGATCTAAGATAAGTCAAATTACTCCTTGAATCTGGGCATTCACACTTGGAGCAAAATCCATGTTATGAGGGCATGTGGAAGTTTCGCCTATCCTGACATAGATTCGAGTCACTTGGAATCATTTTGTTCTAAGACAAGTGCATAGGGTTTTTGGTGCAACATTATGCAAGAGAACTCGTGTATCCCGTATAGAACTCTGCTGGTAATCTGAGGAAATGTCATAGTTTGTCTAAGGACCATAATAGACCAAAAATCCCTGAAGAAGTTGCTGAGGCATTAAAGTTGGTCTGGTCAAATTCTTGAAGGGTGTCGAAATCAAGAACAAGTACGATTATCTGCCTAAGTGAGTTGTTATCCTCTCTGAACAATATTCACAGAATGGATTTCTAGGACTACAAATTAGATTAGGTGAACTCAAGTCTTTATTCCAAATATAGAAGTAGTGTAAATCTTCGTGAACTTCTGTTTAATTAGATTATTAAATATGGATCATATTGTGTTGTGGAATTTGTTATAGTATTTTGAATGCTTATTGTGTTGTGGAGAAACAATATTGATTTCATGAAGATGATATTATTTGAATTTCTATATTCAAGCTTCTGTGATCCATAATGAATTAAGCAAAGTCTTTCGGTAGAAATCACATAAGAGAAATTTTTGGCTGACGCGTTTCAAACCAACAAGTGTGGTTCATCATCGGGACCCAATGAAGAGGCATACTATGGCAAAGGCTTAAATAGAAAGCAATGTAGAGACATAATTTCAAGTAACGACTATATTTGAACAATAACATTTAAATTATGATATTAATTTATTAATATATTCAAACAAATATTAATTTATTAATATATTCAAAAAAATATTATTCAGTAACGACTATATTAAATCGCTAGTTTTTTGAAAAAAAATTATTTAAATAATAATATTATTTCATAATTTATTGCGTCATTATTTGAAATAAAAAGAATAATTTGTTGGAAACCTTCCTAAACCCTAGGGAAAATTCTCCTTAGGTTATTATAGTTGTATTAGAGCTAGAACCTTGCTAGCTTATGAGGGTGTCAACCTTGTATTCTTCTTGGGGATACTAGTAACGTTACAGATAGAAAGAATAAGGTTAACCACAAATCAAAACATGGGGTATATGTATATCAATAGATATTATATTCTTGTTTTAATAGTGGTACACCATAACTTTCTCAACATTGTACCTTAGAATGCCATTCTAAGTGCAATGTTTGATGAGATGAATTCCTCAAATAATAAAAGGAAGAAATTGTACTTGAAATTCCCTTTTCTTGGAAGTGGAGTATATGATGGGATGATTAAATTTCCAAATTATTGTATTATCTCCTATGTAGATTAATTTGTGATTGTTAACCAATCCAAAAATTTTGGGACACTTAATACAAGAAAGGTAAACAACACATGAAATAGATTAGGAATTGGAAGCTGAGCACTGAGGTCCTCTTGAAATCTCTTTTTTTTTTTTCCAAAATATCACCATCATTCATACGTGGAGCTTCTTTGTTTCTTGATTTTTCTCCCTCATCTAGCTTTCTATTAATGAAATGCATTTGTATTTGTGAATGACATTCCTAGCTATGAAATTTTTTCCTTTTCTTAATTAGGTGGTCTTAGTATTTAGACCATTAAGGAAGCATGTTATAAGGTCATAAAATCATATCTTTTAAATCCACATTTCAAATGTTTCATGATACCTAAGTTAATTACGTTTTGCTTTGTTGTAGTTATTTTTACTAGAGCCTACCGAAGATTTGAGCCTAGGTCATTGCCATGATAAACACTCTAACTTGGAATTAGACCACGCAATTCCTTACCAAAATTATGTGTGTTGGTACCAAGTTGTAATAAACACATAATTATTATAATATAACAATTAAAACAATAAAAATGAATTGACACATTCCAAGTAAAGTACATGACTAACATCTCAACCATTGTGACTAACCAATGCTAAGTACACCATTACATGACTTTGTAATTATATCATTCATTTCATGTCCTCCTTTTTTTTAATACATGAGAAATATCTTTATATTTCATATGAGGAATATACAGATTTTAGTCCTCGAGGGATTGCTTAGACAACAAGGCTCATAGCCGTTACAAGAAATACTCATTATAACTTCAACACATAGTCACATGTAGGATTTCTCGCTACCACCTACAATAAACCTAATTAACTTTCCATGAGAAATATCTTTATATTCCATATAAGGAATATACTTGTTTTGGTTCTTGATGGGTTGATTAACAAGGCTTGAAGCCATTACAAGAAATACTCATTATGAACTTTGTTATCCCTTTACAAAGTCTTTATTATTCAATGAAAGATTCACCAAGGTCTTACAAGATTTTATAATTCAGTGAAAGATTCGCCATGATTTTACAAGATAATATAATATGGTGAGAGATTTGCCAAAAAAATTATATATACATATTATATTATTGATAAAATCCCCTTCCATTTTTCCTATGTATCATGGGGATTCCCCCATTTATTATACATATAAATTTAGGGGGGTTCTTAAAATTTTCCCAGATCCAATACACACAGTAAAACAAACCTTACCAATAATATATTATATTTATAAACTTACCATTTTTGTTTTAGGGAAACCCCACCCGCCCTCCTAGTGGTTTCAAAATATATGGGAGAGAAAAGGGAAGGGGGGTTTACATTTATCCTACAACAACTTAATCTAATCTTAAAATTATATTATTGTAAAACAAATCTTATTAAAATGGTTATGAAAACATTCCAATACTATATATATATAACTAA
>APFE031338669.1:202506-221575 GCA_000404065.3 Pinus taeda | reverse complement strand
TTTTTCAAACCAAGCTTAAGCAAAAATTTTAAAAAATCTACACACCTTTTTTCACTTTGTAGGAGCTCGATATTGCCTCTTATGTATCTCTGTAATTTTGGATCATCCAATTCTGAAATTGAAATCTGCAGTAGCCCTCTGTGTCCTCTTTCCAATGCCACTAGTCTAATCCAAATTAGATTCTCCAAGAAAGAGTTATGCCAAATCTCCCACAGTGACCTGATTATAGACTAGTTCAATAGAGCGAACTTCTACAACATGCCACGTGTCTCTATTTCAACCTTTGGCTCTGAAAAATATACACAAGAAACTACAATCCATCCTCTTTCTGTACCTTTTTATGAAATTTCAATCTGATGCTCAAAGAGAAGGTTATGATTATTTCTCCAGGTCACTTGTTTGGAATGTAATTCAGGAGTCTACAAAAAGACCAGCTTCCTCATATCATATCTCCGCAAATATATCGCGAAAAAGATTTGAAATTCAGACCCGAGGTTCAGTGCGATTTCGTCTCAAATGAGTTTTTTTTGCTTCTGAAACGTCGTAGAAAAAAAAGTTATAGTGAAAATGCCACGACGACTTATTTGGAACAGTGAAACCTTAGAATCCAAAGCTCTAATACCAAATGTTATGAAACCAGCTCACAAAAAGATAGAAAAGATAGATCAACGTCTTAGAATTCAACCTCTTTGAGGGGGAAACCTCCTTTACATTACACAAATGAATGATTCTTGGATGATTCAAATGAAAAAACCTCCTTTCTATATATAGGAGTCTAAGGAGTCACAATATAACCCAGCCGACCTAACATAATAATCTTAAAGGCACAAAAATAACAATAGAGGGATTCTATGGGGCACAGTAATAACAATATGGGGGCAATAGGGGCACAAAAATATTAATAAGGGATACAACTACAATATTAATGGCATAATCACTAGTATTATAGGGACCTAACAGCTGAAGTCTGACTTATTAATATGAATAAGTACTTTCAACTGTATGAATACGACCATAACTTAAAATCTCACTTGGCCATCTTCTAGTTGCAAGGAAAGGCCACCCTGTGGTGGGAAGAAGTAAAGATTGTGCGTGGAGTGAGCGAGCGGAACATAACTTGGGAAATATTTCAAAGATATTTAAGGAAAAATACTTAACTGAAAGATTCTATGACAAAAAGGCAAAAGAGTTTCACGATCTTCGATTAGTTCAACTGTTTATGGACGAGTTCATCACAAAATTTACATCCTTACTTTGATATGTTCCTTACATACGGGAGGAAAAGGAAAAGGTGCAGCAATTTATTAGTAGGTTGCCACTGTTCATGAAATAGCGTCTCGAGTTCAATAACCCAAAGACCATGGAAGAAGTTATATGAAAAGCTCGGATATGCTATCAACAAAACAGGGAAAAAGGGAGACATGGAGAAAACATGGACTGATAAAAAGGGAATTAAGTTTCATACTGGCAATAAGGGAAATAAATCCATAATCAATAAGGGACCCCATAAAGGGCAAGTAAACAGAAATCCGAATAGAAACCAATCCAGATTCAGACTTCCAAATGAATCCAAAACTAATGATCAGTGAGGCAAAACTGAAGTAGAAATGGCAACAAGACCCCCAATATAGTGTTAGGGATGTGGAGGACCACTTTATGTCAAAAATTGTCCCAACCACAAGGGGACTGATCAGATTGCACAGATTCAAGAAGCATCAATTGTAGGAGAAGTGGCCAGAAGCATTCCAAAAATCAATGCTTCCCTTGAAGACCACGAGGTGGAATACCAACCAATAATGGTGGAATTTGAAGGTAAATTTTTTGACCAAACTATATCTATTTTAATTGAACCAGGAGCTACTTTGAGTTATATTAGCCCTAAGATAGTAGAAAAATGCTACTTGCAAGCTGTTAAATTTAAGAGTCCTTGGTTAGTACATCTAGCCATAGGGGCAAAGAGAATGGTGTTGGCCAAGGTCAACAACTTCCCCTTAAAAATAGTAGGTTAGTCTCTTGTACCATACCTAAATGTATTGCCCCTAGGATCATATGACATCCTGATAAGCATGGATTGGTTGGAAAAGCATTCTTCTCTCATTAATGGTAAAACCAAAGCTATTAGTTATGTCGATAATGAGGGAAAGAGGCAGGAAATTCAAGGCAAATTAAGACCCCTAAAATTAAGATCAGTAACAACCTCTTAGTTAGCAAAGTGTATCAGAAAAGGATGTCAAATTTATGTGATACTGGTAAGATATGTTAATTCCAAGGAAAAATTTATTTCTCTAGAAAATATACCTGTAATACAGAATTTTCCGGACGTATTTCTTGAGGAGATTCTGGGACTTCCTCTAAAAAAAGATACAAAATTTACCATTGAGTTGATTCCAGGTGCTACTCCGGTATCCTGAGCTCCATATCACATGAGTGTACCAGAGTTGATCGAATTAAAAATGCAGTTACAATAACTACTTGCTAAAAAGTACATTTGCCCAAGTGTATCACCTGGGGGAGCCCTGATGCTTTTTGTTAAGAAAAAGGATGGAACCTTGTGAATGTGCATGGAATAACGCCAGTTAAATAAGCTGACCATTAAAAATAAATACTCATTACCTCGCATAGACGAGTTGTTCAATCGGGTGAGAGGAGAGACCGTGTTTTCAAAGATCGACCTCCATTCAGGTTACCATCAAATCATAATCAAGGAAGAAGATATAGCAAAGACAACCTTTTGAACTCGTTACGGACACTATGAGTTTGTTGTGTTTCCCTTTGGGCTAACTAATGCCCCCGCAACCTTAATGTGTCTCATGAATAATATTTTCCACCAGTATTTGGATAAATTTGTGTTGATTTTTATAGATGGCATTCTAATTTATTCCCGGAATATAGAGGAACATAAGGAACATCTTCATATAAATTTTCAAATCTTAAGAGAACATCAGTTGTACGCCAAGTACAACAAATGTGATTTCTTCAAAGAACAAATTCAGTACCTAGGACATGTCATTACTAAGGATGGAATTGTTGTGAACCCGGAAAAGATAAAGATTATAATGGAATGGCCAGTACCAAAGGATGTGGCAGATACAAGGTCATTCTTGGGACTAGTCGGGTACTACAGGTGATTCGTCGAAGGATTTTCCAGGGTGGTATATCCCATCACCTCTTTGCAAAAGAAGGGAAAAACTTTTAAGTGGACCATGGAATGTCAAAAGAGCTTTGATCAACTTAAGCATTTACTTACCTCTGCGCCTATTTTGAGCATTGTAGACCCAAATAAGGATTACGTGGTTTGTACAGATGCCAGCAAGGAAGGTGTGGGTGGCGTACTAATGCAAGAAGACAGAGTGATTACTTATGAGTCTAGGAAACATAAGGAATATGAGCAAAATATTCAACCTATGACTTGGAGCTAAGAAAAATCATTCATGCATTAAATATGTGGCAACATTACTTGATGGGTAAGAAATTTCTTTTCATGACTGACCATCATAATTTAATTAACTATTTCAAGCAGCCCACTTTGAAAGCTTAGCAAGCTCGTTGGGTAGACTTTCTAAGTGAATTTGATTTTGAAATCAAGCACTTGAAAGGTAAGGAGAACCGAGTTGTGGATGCCTTATGTCAGAAGGTACATTGTATATATGAGGTCTCTTTCTGTGAAGTGTGGACTACCTTCAATGAGCTAATTAAAGAAGCAGCGATGATAGACCCGAAATATAAATTTTTATGGCAGCAAACTAAAATTTCAAACAACAATGAACATCAACTGGCATATGAGGTAAATCAGGAAGGTATGTTGATTTTTAAAGGAAGAATGTATGTAGCTAACCAAAAAAATATTAAAGACTTAGTTTAGATGAATATCATAAAATTCCATATGCAGGCCACCCCAAATACCAGAAATTAATTACTGCACTTAGAAAGGAATATTTCTGGCCTGGTATGAAGGAGGAGTTGGCTGAGTATTTGGTTCGCTGTCTGGAATGTCAGCAATTGAAAACAGAACATTGTCACGAAGTCAGATTGTTTCACCCGTTGCCTATTCTAGAATAGAAATGGGAAACCATTTCCATTGATTTTATCACAGGACTTCCTAAGTCTAAAAAGCATAATGACTCAATAATGGTGGTAGTGGATAAGTTGAGCAAGAATGCTCATTTCATACCAGTACAGTCAACTTACAAGGCTGTACAAATCGCAACATATTCATGCAAACCATTTTTAGATTACATGGATTACCAAAGATCATAATTTCCGATCAAGATGTAAAATTTACATCAGCTTTCTGGAAAGCCTTATTTGAAGGATTCTGCACTCAACTACATTTCAGCACTGCTTACCATCCTCAAATGGATGGGCAGACTGAGCGAGTAAATCATGTAGTGGAAGACATGCTGCAAACTTATGTAATGCAACAACCATCTAAATGGGAGGATTACTTACATCTGGTAGAATTTTCTTACAACAACAGTTACCATACGTCAGTAAAAATGATTCCATTTGAAGTATTATATGGCTGCAAATGCAGGACACCCTCAAGTTGGGGTGGGCCAGAGGATAAATTGATGTTAGGACCATACACGTTAAAGGAAATGGAGGAGATGGTTAAAAATGTACATTCTAATTTAAAGGTCGCTCAAGACGAACAAAAGAACTTTGCTGATCGGAAGATAAGTTTCCAAGAATTTCAAGTTGGAGATCATGTTTATGTTCATGTACAGGCTAAGAAAAGTACATTACAATGGATCGGTTGTGCTAAATTAGCACCTCGATATTGTGGCCCTTTCCAAATCCTAGCTCGAATTGGACTGCTGGCCTACCAGCGCATTTTGCCGGACCACATACGTGTGCACAATGTTTTCCATGTTTATGTGTTAAAGAGATATATATATGATCCCAAAGATATCATTAATTGACATGATATACATGTCGAACTGGAAGATGAGGTCTCTGTCGAACCTCTGGTTATACTCGATTGGAGAGAAGTAATGCTATGGAAATGAGTTATTATTGCAGTTAAACAAACTGAACATGTCTATTTAAGTTTTAATATTATTATTTTGATTAAATGTGCATTAAGCAATGATTTTATGACTTACATGTAAACTCTCACATGCCAGGTAGTTAGGGTAGACGGTTACCTATTCCTGACTACTTCCAAGAAGATTTATTCTCCAAGATCAAGAGGGTAGGGGTACCTAAGATAGGAGAGGAGAGGAAAAAGGAGAGAGGAAACTAAAGGAAAAATCTTTGTGCTGATATGTTAGACAAAGGGTTTATACGCTATGTATGGTGAAGACTAGATGGCTATGATATCACTGCTAGTCTTACTGCATTGAACAGTAGCTCAGGGAAATACTCAGCCTTGGAAGCAAGTTTCAAGGTTAGGAGGAAATTTCGATAAATTATAGTTGTTATGGACCAAATAAGTAGCATGTGAATTAATTCCAAGAACATATGAGTATTATTTTACTTCTTGAGAGTTAATTGCATATCAAAGAGAAGTGCTTATGCTGATTACTAACAAGTTCTTGAAGTAGAATAATGTATACTAATAAATACTTGTATATCTGGAAATAAAAATGGTTTAGCTATTGAGTTAGGGTATTCTGAAATAGAATAAGTGTTATGATGGTAATTAGTATAACCTGAAACAGAGGTTTTATGCTAATAAATGATTAGTTGCTTGAACGAAGGAAAAAATGAGTGTTTTCTGGAACAAATATATAACCATGGTATACATGAAAACTAAAACCAAGATTTGGTGTTCTGCTAAAGGAATTGACTGAACTAGTAAATTTAGAGGATATATGCCTATAGATGAACTATACAAACAAGAAAAAGAAACTCAAAGACAATGTGTGCAACCTACTAAAATAAGAGTAATAGAACTTTCAAAGGGGATTCTTTCCCTAGGGTTACATAGGTAAACCCTCCACGGTTAGAGTAAAACCATATTACTAAATAAATACCAAAATTAAAACCTACGAGAGCTTACGGCACACTCTTTCACTGTAAAAAAAAAAAAAAAAAAAAAAAAATAAAAAAAAAAAAAAAAAAAAAAAAAAAAAAAAAGATAACAAGAAACATTTACAATGGAAAATGTTGGGTCGAAGAGCCGACCCTCTGTCTACCGAGTTCATTTAACAAAAAAGAGAAGTGTCTCGGTGGTAAGCCAGATTTAACTAAATAAAATATTAAACCAACCAACTACAAAACTGTAGACATGAGTATCGTCGTAAGTAAAATAACCCAACTGAGAGTACGCAATAACGAATTAAAGAACTCAGGAAAATCTACCAAACCATAAGAGCCAAAATTTATATTTCATAAGGGTTTGACATAAAACAAGCCCCAAATCTCTGAAGAGCATGCATAAATTCAACCACAAAGAATGGAAAACAGAATTCCCTTCTCCTATATTAAACACCATATAAACCCTTCATTTGCAATATAAATTATAAGACAAAAAATACATTAAAAATCTGGAATCATGTCTAGATGAGTTTCAAAACCAGGAAGAGGTTCCAATATGTGAATCGAGTCCTTGAATGAGGAATAAACACTGTTATAATTAATTACAATTATCCAAGTAAATCCTTACATCAGAATTTGACCAAAACCAACATGAAGGTCTTGACTAAAAATAAACTGAGAATATTAAAACAGTTACAAAGGAAATGACTCTCTGCCTCATAAGGCTCAGAAAGTCCCAAACCCACATCTAAGAAAACTTTGTAAACAATGTTCATGTTACCTGGAGGTAGAAGTAAAGGCAGGTCCGCAACGTTGGAACCAACTACCGGAAGGGGACCTCGTCGTCGCAAAAAAATCATCAAGAAGCATGATTTTTTAAAGATTGTTGTTTATGGTGATTCAAAGTTAATCGTTGAGTGAGAAAATTAGAGAAATGCTTTAGAGGATCCATCACTGGCTAACTGAATGGAAAGGACCAGGTCACTAATCAAGTCTTTTAATAGATTATATGTTTCACACATCTTCAAAGAAATTTGGTTAGATGGTTGCAGTGAGATGTGGAGCGGAACCAATTTTCAGAGGTCGATGATTATCAAAATCTAAAGGACTTTTTTTAGAGTTATGTGACACTTCTTCTTTGATGCTAGTTATGTCTATAGTTTTCAGTTTTTTTATGTTTTTTTTGTGTGTTTAGTTGATAAAGTTTTTTCGTGACATGCACTAAGCCTAATATATTAGGTAAGGAAGGTTTGTAATAATAGAGGTAAAGTGAAGATAAATGGGGACTTCAGTTTTTTGTTGTGTTTTGCTTAAAGCGTTCAGAAATATATATATATATATTAATAAAATATTATTGTAATATTTTATCTTAAAAAATCTAATTTACTATACTTATTATTCTAATTTTATTAAAGGATTCTTATTTTTTAATGTTTAAAATAGTTTTATAAATAATGTGTTTTAAATAAAAATAATGATGATGATTATTATTATTAATAAGATTAGTTAAAATTATATTAATTTATAATAGGGTTGTGAAGTAAATAAATAATTAAATTAATATAAATATATATTTATTTTATTTTTAAATATATATATATATATATATATATATAAAGTGTTTTAATAGAATACCTTATTTACCGTCTATCAAAGGCTTCATGGATTGGTTTAATCTATTTTTAAATTTAATTAAATAAATAATATGTTTTTAAAAATTTTATTATATATCATTATGATTATTTTTTTAATAATTAAATGTATTTTATAATATAATAATATATTTATTAATATTTGTATTTTTCATTAAATATATTTATATTTGTAATAATGAGTTAGATATCTTTATTTTTTATTTAAATATATATTTTATAAATTATATTAATTTATTTTTTATAATTATAATTGCAAAAAATGTTGTAAAATCAATCAATATAAAGATATTTATTTTATTCTAAATTTAAAATAAGGAATGAATTACAAGGTTGTAATGTTTGTTAATGAATTAATCGTAATTCTTTTAATGAACATGTTGCTTTTCATTAGTAATTAAAGTGATATCACTAAATCGTGGTAAATGAAATCACAAAGTAGAATCATTGTAATGAAAATCAATTGTAATCTTCTCAGAGGATGCTAATACTAATAGTTAGAAAAAAAATGTGTTGTATATGTTTTGTCCATCATTATTACCAAGCAACAAATGAATTAATTAAGATAATGTATATAGAGTATTCATTATCCTAGTACAAGGTAGGTGTTTCAAGTGAAGAAGGTAATAAAATTTTAAGTACATGTTAGGTGTTTCAAGTGAATACAACCCTTAGGTTATGGAGAAGGATAGGATTTCTTGTCTTCAATAGCATGCTTAAGACTAAGGGGTTCATCTCATAACCAAACCTCCTTGACTACCAACCAATGCTGGCTTTCAATAGTTTCTCTTCGACTTGAAGTGAATCATGGACTTATCAATGAGGACTTCTTTCATCGATGAAGTTATCAATGAGGAATTCTTTCATCGATGAACGAGTTAGTTGCTCTTTGACTTGAAGTGAAGCATGGAATTATCAATGAGGTTTTCTTTCATCGATGAACAAGTGATGAGTTATCAACTAGTTCCATGTATTAGTAATACCTCCATCGTAACTTTCTATTTTCTTAATAGTTCTTTATATGTTTGTTCACACTTGCAATTAAACACTATTATATTATATATATATATATATATATATATATATATTATATATATATATATATATGCCTAGATGGAACATTTTTTGAGATCATTTAAGCATCCAAAGAATTGCATGCATATCATTTCAATTTTGGACTTTCTAGGAATAACAACTAGTTGAATATTCATATCCAAATAACCAAATTGTGGTGACAGATTAGTTGATAGGGCTCTACCTTGCCGTAAAATGTAGTATAATAATCAAATAGATCTCAACCATGTAGAACCACTCGATAATCACCCACAAATTCTACTTCATAACACCCTCTACCCCACCTATGTCTATTTCGCATAGAACATATTCTCATTGGTTATACTAACTTAACCATAACCACACTTGAGAGGTAGGTCAACAACGTTGGATTTTACATTATTAGCTAGGCCACACACATTACTACTAACAACCCTCCTAGCCATGGGCGGTCCAAACAATGTTTTCCATTATTGGCCCATGCTCTGGCATTCGAAAATGACTCACATATCCTCCACACAATGACAAAATCTCTCCACATTTTAGTGAGTGTAATGGCCTTGGGATTCAAGTGGAAATTTATTTCGCAGATTGAACATGTGTGGCAATTGCCATAATTTGCCTTATTCCTAAGGGCATCCATTAATGGCAGCCCTTTCAAATCTCTCCATTATATCAAAGGGAGTTGTCTATAATGCAACTTTTTGGAGATTCTGATGACGGAATCCGGTGGAAGAAATTGAGCTTAAATCCTGATTTGTTGCAATTAAAATGGTTTTTTAACTGCATATTTGGATTCAGCACCCTGAAAAACCCCTGGGACGCTTTGATTGTGTAGAAACTAGAAATCAAACTTACGATTCCAATAAATTGCTGCCGGATTTTGACCGGGAAAACCTGTCGGAAAGCCTTCCAAAAAGTCTCATTATAGACAACTGCATATCAAAGTCAATAATTCAACAACTTGAAAGTACCTGGAAAATGTGATGTAGCTAGCTAGCTATGCGTCTAGAATTGGGGTTGCTTTCAAATTTTACAACATTTTAAAATATAACTTTTTTAATAGAATTTGAATATAGGTTTATAAATTGTAACTTCTTAAAATTTAATAAAATAGTTATTTTATTAAATATATTAATATATATATATATATATATATTATATATATATATATATATATATATATATATATATATATAAGAACTTGCTTTTATAAAAGAGAAAGTTTACATTTTATGAAAATTTAAGTGAATAAAGAGAGAAGTGTTTACATTTTATGAAATTGTAAGTGAAATTTTTTATTCAATGTTATGGTTATAATAATTTATATAAGAAATTAGAAGTGTTTCACATTATCCTTGTGTTTTAATAATTAATGTTATTATTGAATATATTATATTTTATTAATATTTTATATATAAGTTGACAGGTTTAATATGAAGACAAGCTTTAGTTATTAGTATTTCTTCTGCTCTTTCATGGTTTCATACCCTTATCCTTCTTAATTCATTCATATTTAAAAATAAAGAAAAATCAAATCAGAAAATTAGGAACTGCAAAAAATACTTGCTAGAAAAATCAATTCAAATCCAAATATAAAATGCTACAATTATCTTAAAGATGTACATCAATCCAATCGATCAAGATAAATTCCCTCTAGCAATAGAATCACATTGCAAATAAAAAACAAAGCAGAACTCACCTCTAGCTGAAAGAAAGAATTCAGAATTTTACCAGAATTCCTTTTAATAGCTCCTTGGCAACAACGCCAAAATGTTGGGTGCTAAGATTGTATCTACAATCCTCGACACTTAATTGTCAAACCAGGGCTTTGTAAGCTTTGAGGCATAGCACATTCAATGCCAGGGGATCATGTTAAATCCTGCAAAAGACAAAACCTATCTCCACACCAACAATCAATCTTCCAAGTTTTGTAATGAAAAGAATGAAAATTCTATGCTTATATTCCTGCACTAACTTACATAGTAGCACCAAGATCACTCTGGACATTGGTCTCCATTCTAACTAACACCTCAATAAATTGAGACTTTAAAAGAAATATTTAAGAGGAAATGAACACAGGTTCAATATTGACTCAAAAATTAATACTTCAAACAAGCCATACAAATCATCAAGCTATTCCCGCACTGAGCAATTTCTTAATCAATCATGTTCTTACACTATTCACACCTTATACCTTTAACCTTTCACTCACTATGTAAAAACATGCAATATTCTCGTATGCTTAAATCATCCATAAAAGTAACCTTGCTCAACTCATAAATCACTCAATCTTTCTTAGATTAATTGTCAAAGAAACTAACAAGCATTAATCCAATAATGACAATCAAAATCTAGTGTCGAAATGATAACAAACTAACAATAGACTCTCTTCAATAAACTTCCCACACATGTGCACACGACATCAAAAGGAAACTATTCTCACTCAAGCCTTGAGCAAACAATTTTTAATCATAAAAACACTTTGTATTATTTGTTGTGCATTCTTGACAAATAACCATAACAAAATCTCAATACATGAACATTCTTATGGTTGATGCAAATGTATTGACCTTAGAATTGGAAGAAACCCATTAAACAACTCGAAATACCTCGTCAGTCAAGAGATCTACGGAGGAATCTGTTCTAAAATTATACAACAAGCAAACCCTCTAATATGACTTTGTTAGGATCAAAGGTCCTACGAAACACTAAGATTCTTTAAAGTAAAGACATATCCTTCTCATTTATTTTATAAGTATATAGATCTCAAAGGACTGGCCTTACCAAAGAATAAACCCCCTTCGCTTCAACCCTAGACTTGAAACTAACAGGGTATCTTGTCAAGGGTTTATGGTTATAGTTTGGTTTACCATAACACAATATAATGAAGGAAAATCCTCTAGTATCTATGCAAAGGAACTAGAATATGCAAGCATGAGTTAAGACTTAAGGTTTCTCAACAATAGACTCTAACTTTTAAACTCATTCAAGTTTCAATAGTCTTAGCACATATTTGTTATCAAGGGTTCAAATCTCTGTTATAAATAATTCTCAAAGGTAAGTCCAAGCATAAGAATACTACAAATTCTCATATCATACATATGCTTTCCAGATCTAGATTAACACCACTGTAGGAACTACACCTTCCAAGATTTTCAAACAAACAAGATTTTTTTGTGACAATTCATATAACTTTTTATATAAATCATTGAGAAATATCAACACACACCATAACAAAAAAACATATAATAACCACATAGTGAAACTAATGGATAATGAGTTGGGTTGGTTAGGCCCTATACAACCAACTCGCTTCCCTGTAAGAGAAAATATTAACATATGAAATACAATAAACCATTCACAGGATTAAACACAAGAATGAGTTGAACCTATCAATAAAGCTCCTTTTATTAATAAATTTCTTTTTTTAATACATCTGATACATAATGATCTAGCTCCAGGAAAGATATAAGCGATACAAGTCTAGAAAAAATACAATGAACACAAGAGTATCACTAATTTACACTTTTGTATGACTCAGTATATATAGATTTCTACAATAATACTTTTTCATATTGAGCCGCCTTCTCACAAAAACATGATAGAGGTCGTTAACAACAAATCTTCAACAATATACCTCCAAACAACCACCACTGGTTCGTTTAGGTCCTATTTTATCTCAGACTGTCTTCAATAGGAAGATGCTAAAATCTATAGTTGTTTTGATGGAGACTAGGACTAAAAATCGCACATTATCCTCCTCGAATTCCATGAAAAGCTTCTTCTTAATAGTTGACATTGACTTCCAGTCAAACTTGTTATCCAACGATCCTCCTTAGTTGGTGCGAGAATTGAACTTTAGACTAGTGCAGGAATCCCTTCATTAGTGTAGGAATCCCAAGATTGATTGTTGCCTGTACCAAATGCACTTCACAATATTGTAAATGAAAAATACTAAAAAAATTCTTTAGGATAACATGAACGTAAGCACATATTCATAAAAATACTAATATATTGACCTTTTTTAATGATATGAAACTTATACCCAATTTCTCATGAATACATTAATATAAGCTAAAAATGCATACATAAAGGTATTTTAAAGTTGTGAAACATAGGATAAGGTAGGGTTTTATGGGTATGAATTAAGGCAAATTTGGGGCTTGATAGGCTCTTTGAAATTCACCATGTGACTCCTAAAATTGATGTATATACTGACCAATGTCCATTTGAATGGAAAATAAATCCACAAAAACAGATGCAGTGCGTAAGGCAAAGACTTTTTTGAGCATTGACAAATGTTATTCAAAGTGTAGTTAGCGGCTTTTCAGGTTGCTCATAGTTTACATGGAGTGATTACATGACACGATGGATTATTGTGGGAGCTTGAATCACTATGGAGACTAGGGTTGCAACCCTATTCTTCTTTTATTATGGCACCATGAAAAAATAATTATCAAAGGTAAGTCTAAGCATAAGAATACTACAAATTCTCATATCACACATATGCTTTCCAGATCTATATTAACACCACTCTAGGAACTACACCTTCCAAGATTTTCAAACAAACACGATTTTTTTTTGTGACAATTCATATAACTTTTTATATAAATCATTGAGAAATATCAACGCACACCATAACAGAAAACATAGAATAACCACACAGTGAAACTAACTAAGGGATAACAGGTTGGGTTGGCTAAGCCCTAGCCAACCAACTCGTTTCCCTATAAGAGAAATATTAACTTATGAAATACAATGAACCATTCACAGGATTAAACACGAGAATGAGTTGAACCTATCAACAAAGCTCCTTTTATTAATAAATGTCTTTGTTTAGTACATCTGATACATAATGATCTAGCTCCAGGAGAGATCTAAGTGATACATGTCTTGACAAAATACATTGAAAACAAGAGTATCACTAACTTATACTTATGTATGAATCAGTATATATAGATTTCTACAATAATACTTGGCCATATCGAGCCTTCTTCTCATAGAAACATAATAGAGGTCATTCACAACAAATCTTCAACAATATACCTCCAAACAACCACAATTGGTTCGTTCAAGTCCCATTTTATCTCAGACTATCTTCAGTAGGAAGAGGCTAAAATATACAGTTGTTTTGTTGGAGGCTACGGGTAAAAAACACGCATTATCCTCCTTGAATTCCATGAAAACCTTCTTCCTAATAGCTCACGTTGACTACCAGTCGAACTTCTTATCCAACAATCCTCCTTAACTGGTGCAAGAATCGAACTTTAGACTGGTGCAAGAATCCCTTCACTAGTGTAGGAATCCCAAGATTGATTGTTTCTTGTACCAAATGCACTTCACAATATTGTAAATGAAAAATACTAACAAAATTCTTTAGGATAACATGAATGTAAGCACATATTCATAAAAATACTAATCTCTTGACCTTTTTTTAATGATGGGAAACTTATACCCAATTTCTCATGAATACATTAATAGAAGATAGAAATGCATACATAAAGGTATTTTAAAGGTGTGAAACATAGGATAAGGTAGGGCTTTATGGATATGAATTAAGGCAAATTTGGGGCCTGATAGGCTCTTTGAAATTCACCATGTGACTCCTAAATTTGATGTATATACTGACCAGTGTCCATTTGAATGGGAAATAAACCCACAAAAACAAATGTAGCGAGTAAGGCAAAGACTCTTTTGAGCGTTGACAAATGTTATTCAAAGTGCGAATAACAGCTTTGTAGGTTGTTCACAGTTTACATGGAGTGATTACTTGACACGATGGACTATTGTGGGAGCTTGACTCACTGTGACGACTAGGGTTGTAGCCCTTTTCTTCTTTTATTATGGCGCCTTGAAAAAAAAGGAAAAAAGAAAAAGTTACGGTTGCTTAGCGTGTGGGTGACTTAACAGTTGATGACTTAGTGTAGAAATTTTGAATAATATCACACTTATTCACAGAGATTATCCTGATTATACACTATTTGCGGAATGCATGCATAATACATAACCTCGTCTACCATTGATCAACAATTTGTGGAATTAAGAAACAATCACATGCGCACATTGAAACATCAATCACACATATCAACACAGTATGTAATGGGGAAAGCATACAACTGAAAACCCCTAACTATCTGTATATTATAATGATAGAGAACATGTAACAATACATAGTACAATACTTCTCACAAGTACTCAGTACTATCTCCACCTGTTACACACAAACTAGCTCAGATCTGAACAAGTCACGGGTTCAAATCTCCTCCACTGTGCAATCCTTGTTGAGAATAGATCAGATCCAAGTTCGAATTCCCTTGGCCTATACTGCGCAATCCTCATTGGCAATATCAACCATTGATTGTGCAAATCTCATGCACACCTATAGTCACAACTGATAGTAGTCTCACCCTTTCACTCACCTCTAACACTTGTCTCCACTGAACTATCCATGCACTGAGTTAACTAATGTATTCTTTAGTTGATTTATGAGTTAATAATTAGTGAATTTAATTAATAATTAATTCACATCACTCATCACTAGTGTATCTGTCAGTTAAGACTAAATACAACTAGTTCAACTAAGTCAAACTGAACACAACTCCATCAACTCCTCAATCAACTCCACCAAACTCAATCACTTGAGTTCTAACTGAAGTCCATCATGCAATAGCTCAACTAACCCATAAGAAAAGTGTATTTCCTTCTGGCATTTGCATGTTCCACATCCGTAGCTCGAACTGAAGTGCTGCAAGAGGATAAGATAATGTTTATAGTCCAAATATTGTTAAGAGCTAATAATATTCGATTGTTCTATTTTTTGACTCACAGTCTAAAAATAGACTTCGCCCATATGTCTAAAAATAGAGGTCCATCTATTTTTACCAACATGACCAATCATCCATAAATAGCATACTGCAACTCATAGACCATGATCCATATGTCTAAAAATAGACTTTGCGCCAAAAATAGCCTGCGGGCCCACTTAGTGAAGGCGACTTCTTTTCAATAAGCTCCATCATCTTGTTGCATTTTAAACACTTAGCTATGAATCTCTTAAGTATGGATCAAATTAGAGCTTTAATACCAATATGATAATGGACAAATAAGGAAACCACAAAATTTTATGCTCAAATATGAGTTGTTGTTATCTAAATTACTTTATTCAATTGCTTAAAGGTACATGATTATAAAGAATCAAAACTGCTAAGAATAGACATGTTAGCTCACAAATACATGACACACAAATGAAATATAATTGAGAATTTTAGCTTTCTAAAATAACTTGAACTAATATCTAATTGGACTCAATGACTTTAGTTAACAAAAGATATTATTCTCTAATAGTTTGCAAAGCGAGTTAGTGTTGAGCGTTGTAGAGCTAAAATGCATGAAGTGATAGTTGTTGCATGACCTACAAGCCAAGAACAAGGGAAATGTGTTTTCACTAAGAGCTTCCAATGCAGAGAGCTATGTGTCAAGTGTTGTCGTGTGACTTATATCTACCAGTAGTTTTTTCATGCCCCTGCGAGAAAATGTCCTTTGTGAAGTCATTCAAGGGAACATATAGTTTGAGGATAGGTGCTTTGGCTATTGCACAACTGAGTAAATTAATGTTTGGAAAGTTTTAATATGATAGTGGTTCATGGAAATTTGAATTTGGTGTCATAAAGACATGCAAATATATATGCATGGAGGTAGAGAAAATTAAAGAGTTAAATTTAATATGTAATAGTTACTTTGTTATCATAAATAATAGAGTTATGGAGGAGAATAATAAGTCAATAAGAATGAATTTATTAGTGATGTAAGAGTAAAAGTTTATAAACATTTATTTATTAATGAATGATTTATTATTGTGTAAAAGTGTATTAGAAAATATGTAAAAAATTTGGGGAAAAACATTGCATATCTAAGAAGGTTTTGAAGTATTTCTGGAAGTGCAATAAAAAAAATGTAAATATCCTTAGTGAAAAAAAATCATGGAAGAGAAAATTATGTTTTGGTTAAAATATATTTACTTTTGAAAATTCAAGTTTGGTGAGAGTTTTCGTGTATTTACAAGGATTTGTAAAACTCTAAATAAAATGGACAACAAAGACATTTTACATTTTATTAGAATAGGAGATTGCCAACAAGGCCCTTTAGTGCATTCCCTTGATTTTCGATATTACTTCTAGATTCAATACCTTTGTGTATGGGGTGTGGGAATAAACAAAGAGAAAGGTGAAAGCTAAAAGGATGAATAGCTCAGTCACACAATTTCCAAGAGGAAGAACATCCAAGAAGTTGGTTTTATTTATGTCATAATGTTAGTTACTGATGAAAGTTGCATTAAATTATAGTGAAACATCAAGGATATTTAAATAAGTATATTAGTAAAAAAAAAAGAAAATCATTTAAAATAAGAATAAAAAAGAGGAAGTGAAATGTTATTTTATTAACATAAACTAAAGAAAAAAACAGTGAAGGATAAAGTATGAGGAAGTAAAGTGAAATGTGATGCATGGTGAGACAATGTGATGGATTTGTTTTTAACACATATGTAAAGGACTTGTAATGTTTGAGCATATAATTAGTATCATGGAGTAATGGTCAAGTTGTGAGTTATAGAAGCATTTTTCAAGATTGTTGTACCTTATTTGAAATGATGTAATGAGATGCACTGTAAAGGGTTGCATGTTTGGTTGTACCCAACATCCTAGAAATGTGTGGTCCCTTGGTGTTTGTCAACTCCCTCTATGCACATGTAGTAATCATTCAGTGTATAACCTCTTATGCAAAGAGAGGATGTGACATCAAGTTTTAGAGCTAAACACTAGGGTAGGTACAAAGGTGTCAGGTGTGCTCATATGCTAGCATTATGAGAAATTGAAGAAACTGAGCGTTTGATTAAGGGGGAAAAGTGAGGCAAAATAATTTCCTAAGGTTGAAGGTGAGGACCAAATTGTAGTGAAGAGAGAGTTTAAGATGTCGATGAATCATGTAACTGAAAATGATTCCTAGAAACTAGCTAGTACAACTGATGGTAATCATGTATTTCTGTAGATGGATTTTTTTTTATATGGACACTAATAAATAATTGTTTGAGGGAAAAATCAAGGTATCAGAAGGAAAAAGAAAGTGACTCCATAAAGAAGTTGAGAGATAAATGAATAATTTGATGCTAGTGATAATGAAGCAACAATAAAGAACAAAGAGAATGATATGATGAACAAAGATGATCATAAAGAGTGATGCACTAGTAAAGAGTATGATGAAAGAAGATAATGATAAAGAGAAAGTTATGTAGTAAGAAAGAAAACGACAAGATGAAACAAGATGGTGGCAAAGAAAATTGGAAAATGAAAATCAAAGATGAAGACAGAAAGAACAAAGAAAGATGGAAAACCTGCAAGAGATGAAGAAACAAAATAAACAAGGCAAGAATAATAGTACTATGTAGATGCAAATGTAATTGAAGATGAAAACAACATTGCTAAAAGTTTAATGGTCCTACTTAATTAGTATTTTGATGAGGAATGGAAATTTGAATTGAATGCATATCAGTGGTAATGTTAATATATGCTTGACGAGATGTGTATACTCTCAAATTTTGTTATGTTGAAAAGTTCATGATAGTCTTAAAACCACTTTGAAAAAACTTCTTTGTAAGTTCTGTAGTTGAAACCATTAATATTTGTCTAACAGCAAAAAAACTACACAATATGAAGTATTCTTAGTGGTAAGAACAAATCACTTGTAAAGGTTGAAAATAAATATTTACAAAAATCCTGAAGGGAATGAATTGTTTATATCTTTACAATTACATAAAAACAACAATTACATAAAAACAAAGAGCAGTGAGACCATTTAATTTTGAAATCATACATACTTGTTAAAAGGAGTATGGTGTAGTAACTCCTACATGTAAGAGAAATAAAACTAATTAGGAATAAACCTCCTAAAATTTACCGTTGTATATTTGGTTGAAATGAAATAACTAAGTTTCATATTATCACTGCCCCATAAGATTCAAGTTGTGAAGTAAATATAACATAAAGGATGACATAGTTCCATTAAATTTCTCTTTCGGGGACTTTTGGCTCCATGTATTATGCTACTTTTACTGAACATACCTTCATTTTTAACGAATATTTTACATTGACGAGGGTCAAAATTCATACTTTCTTACTAGTTCCATGTTGTAATACATGGGTTGTAATTTTTAATATAATATATTGGCACATGGTTCATATTTATAGTGATCATGTTAGTGTTTAGCTAACAAAACAGGAGGGAGATGCTCATCTGAAATTATTGGGGTTTATTGGGGTTTATTTTTCAAATGTGAAATAAGGTTTATGAAATTTTAATTTAATTATATAGTTTTGGTTTTTTAA
>APFE031338669.1:168366-201352 GCA_000404065.3 Pinus taeda | reverse complement strand
TACTAAGATCAGATTTTATTAAAATTTGGGTTTTCCC
This sequence comes from Pinus taeda, assembly GCA_000404065.3. Taxonomy (NCBI): domain Eukaryota; kingdom Viridiplantae; phylum Streptophyta; class Pinopsida; order Pinales; family Pinaceae; genus Pinus; species Pinus taeda. Next base: position 201,315 of record APFE031338669.1, on the reverse strand, counting down.
ATTGTTAATCCTTTACGGCCATTGTCATTGCACTGTATTTCGTAGACCAAGTTATTCACATCGTTAGCTGTCAGGATTTTATTAAAATTTGGCTTCTCCATAATACCGCTATGTAGATAGATCCGTTGTTTTCTCCTAAGTAATAATAGTAATTGTCCTGAAGCAGACAAAATATATAAAGGCAAAAGGGATAATTAATTATAAATTTATAAAGAGATGCGAGAATGGTAATTAGTGATAAGTTTATAAAATTCTATTAAATAGACCATATATGAATATATGAATGCCTACCTAAGTGTTCTCATTATAAGAAATTTATTTAATATATGTATCAATAATAGAAATGATTTCTTATAACATTATTTTTTGAAATGATTTTTATAACATTATTTTTTGAAATTAAGAATTTTTGGACAGCAAATTGAGGTTTTTGTAAAGCTCTATTGATTTTTTTAGCAAATTTTGATTGTTGTAATAGGTTTGATTTCTTTTTAAACCACTCTTCTTATGGCATAATGTTAATGGAGGAAGAGGTAATACTTTCTACAATAGGATTTTTTTAAGGAAAAAAACTGAGATAGGTTTTCAAATTTTATTCTAAATTCATTAGCTTCAAAGTTGGATGGAAATCAATAGAACAATCAACTAATACCTTGAAACACTTGCATATGAAGGCAAAGGAGTTGTTTACCTAAAGTAGCTATCGATCCCAAATTTGTGGTGCGCTCAAATCAGAGTGGTGAGTATATACAATACATGTGATATCATGCACTTATTAGAAAATTCCTAGGAATATAGCCATCAGAAAACACCTTCGCCCACTGGGTAAACAACATATCCAAACCTAAAGGTCAGATTAGGCTAGAATTGGGAATAAAGTGCTTCTTTAATATTGTCTTCACAAGCCTAGATGATCACAACTGAGTTTTCAAGAATGGACCATATTTCTTTAACTCGACAAGACTCTACTTGTGGTTTTGGATTGAGTGTTTTGTTCCTGACAAAAAGGAATTCACAATGACACCTATATGGATCCAGATGTATTCATTACAATGGGAGGCCTAGGATGAGGAAACCCTAGTAGGAATTGGGAATGCCCTGGGACAAATTCTTAAAATATTTGAAGTGATCAAGCAAGAAAGGTATATATCTTATGCCCGAATATCTTTTTATATGAACATTTCAAAGCTTCTCAGAATCAATAGATATCTACTACCAAGATAAATTGTGGAAGAAGAATCTTGATTATGAATATATCCCATTCATATGTTAGTGGTTCCATGTATATGGCCATTTATACCACAATTATCCTCTAGTAGCCTTCAATAGTAACCTATTGAGAAATCTAGGGGCAACAAATTAAATGATGTATCTTCCTTGATAACTGCTTTTGATGCATTTTTACTTAACTTAATTAGCTTATTCTTTCTCTTGATTATATTTAGTATTCTTATCATCAAACAACTACCAAAGCATAAAGAACAATAAGACAAGAGGACACAAGATGTAGGCAATCAGTGAGGGCCAAAAGCTCTCCTTTTGAGAGGAAAACCCACAATAATTATTCCCTTCTTATAGAATCTTCAAATGACGAATTCCAATACCTAAGACCCTTGACCAAGACCCCACCAAGACCAAGTCAATGCCTTTTCTTGATAAGCTTTCTTTCCAGCAATTTCGACCCCAACAACTTCTTCAGCAACTTCGACCCATCATTTTCTTCTACGACTTCGACCTAGTAGTTTCTTCTACAACTTTGACCCAATAGTTTCTTCTACAACTTCGACCCAACAATTTCTTCTACAACTTTGACCCAACAATTTCTTTTGCAACTTCGACCCAACAATTATCCAGCACTTTGATTTGCCTAGAAACTTTCCAACACTTTGACTTGCCTAGCAACTTTCCAACACTTCAACTTGCCCAACAACTTTCCAACAAATCGACTTTCCCAACAACTTTAGAAACCCTAACACAAGAGAGAGAGGGAAAGGTCCAAAACTTCGATCTTGCTTTTCTTCTTCTTTTTCGTCCTTTTTTCCATCTTCTATCTCGAGGAGATCGAACTTGCTTCTTGTGTGTCCAAATGAGCTCAAGTTCCTTCTTATTTATAGGATTTCTAGGGGTACAAATTGCTTCCTTGAGGTCAACTTGTTCTTTCATGTAGGTCGACTTGCTTGAGGCACCATGAGAAGGTCTTGGAGGGTCTTTTGACTCTAATTGACTCAAATAACGTTCCTTTTACAATATGTAACATGCCCAAATGGATCTTCCATACATGACAATGACTCAATTGACTTGTAGATTCAATGACAAACCCTAGAAGCACTCAATGAGTGCTTTTCCTATTAAAAAATAAATTTCCCTTGAGCGTGAAACCTGTGCCTCAAGAATAACAATAATAAATTTATTTTTCTTTTTGCAATAAATACATAAAGTCATGATTACATATGTCATTATGAAGACCGAACCTAGTTACATATTTCAACACTCTCTCTTAACTAGGGAGGTATTCATAATCCATACAAGCTACTTGGACATTCTCAATCTAAAGAATTCTCATAAGGAGAGTCGGATCGGTAAGCCAAAGCATTTCATCATATCAACTAACATTGTCACATAGCAAGGCCTTGACTAACAACTCTATCTCTCCACAAGATCAAAGAACAATGTTGGTAAGACCAATGATTGACAAACACCATCATCATTGTCTCTCAAGGCATATACCCCACCTATGTGTTCACAAGGTATGTCCTTTTAGGACAATTCCTATCTTGGAATAGCACTTCCTGAAGGAATTTCCTCTTCAACTACTCTTATCTTGGATTCCCTACCTCATCCTCAAAGAGTATCAGAATAGATCTCAGATGCTTACCCAATCCTCCATTATTTCTTCACAATATGAAGACGAGAATGACGCGTCTATCTCTCCCTCTTAATTAGGAAAGATATACCCATTCCTATAAAAGGAATGTACCCAAGCTCCCATTTATCCAAGGACTTGTCCAAGTTCCCTCTTAATTAGGGAAGATATACCCATTCCTATAAAAGGAATGTACCCAAGCTCCCTTTTATCCAGGGACTTGTCCAAGTTCCCTCTTAATTAGGGACTTGTTACCAACAACAACTCTCAGCTCTTTGGTGGAGATCATGGTACTATCAGCTGCTTGTAGAGCTCCTCCTTTTGATGTCATGAATTTCATCATCATGGAGTTTTCATCTTCTAGATTTTCTTTCGTAGAGCATCGACCACCCATCACTTTCCTTCACAAACCATATCAGTCATGTCATCCTCTTCATCAAAAAGTGATCTTCTAGTCCACATCTGGCTTTTCTTCATACAAATACCTCTTCCAAGTCATGTTTTCTTCAGGATCTTCCATCCAACCACATCAGTGCTAGTTGTAAGCGACAGATGAGAGAACCAATGGACGTAACTCATTCCCTTACATCCTGCAAACTCTCACTCATTGTAACTCTAGGTGTTTTTGTCTCTCATTACTTTCATTTTTGGAATCTCCATCCTTTGAGGGAGTTGGCTTAACTCACTTTAGATAATGCTCCATATGTTTTAGAAGGCTTTATCATACTCAAATCTCCTTTAAATTTTATAAGAGTCCATTTGAAGTAAGAAATAATTGGTGTGGTTAGTCCATTCAAAATAGTTGTGTAAAGGGTTGATTGAGATCTCTATTAGTTTTGAAAGAGTAAAAGCTATGCATGCATTTAATTTTTACCTTGCTTAAAATTTGAGTTGAGTAGACCTAGATTATTAACTACCCAAGTTTTTTGCTAATGGGAAAACTTTGTAATTCAATATTTTTGCTTTAATAAGTTCATCTAGATATTTTACAAGATGTTGTTTTGTCACCTCTAAAGCCAACTCTTTCCTTTTCACAAACAACTACTTTGTAATCTTTTAAGATTTAGATTCTTCTCATCTACAGACAAATCTCTTTCAAATCATGGAGAAGACTGGCTTTAATGCTTGTCTTCTATGTTTCCTACATCCATATGGCATCAGGAACATAATGTAATGCCCTTATTTACCACATGCCCTTTTATCTTCAGGGGAAAATGTGCTTTTTTTGCATTAAGGTCACATGATTGTTTAACTTCTTATTTGTCTTTTATAGGAAATTCTCCAAACTATTTCCATAAAGTGTTGCTTTTGATCTTTATATTGTTGTCAAACAAGAATTTGCTACATCCTACACTTTTGCAACAATAGAACAAGTCAAAGTGAAGTTGACCAAGCAGGTGTTATTTTTTTTCTTTTTCCCATGGAAAAATCATAATTTTCATTGATATTTGAAATTACATGTTGAAGATGTTGATAGCATATGAAGTAATAGTGGTCATAAGCCACAATTCGTATCGTTCAGTCCAAAAATGAATCAATCCCATGTAAGGGAAACTTCTTTGATAAATACATATGATAAGTTCAGTAATATATAGACATACGATGTACTATAATTCAAATATTTACATCAAAAATATATCCCAAAATTTGACATGAAATCAGGGCCTATGGACACTGTATTGTTTCTCATCCATTTATGGTGGTGGTAGTAATTCTAGTTCTCCTAGTCATGTTGTTCTCTGATCAACCAAATCCCCCTTGGCTGGAAAGTGGCTTCTTTGGATAGCTGGTCGGAAATTTTATTGCGCTCCTTGTATATATGATGACAAGAAATATAATCAAATTATGCTCTCAGCCTCAATGCATCATCCAAAATATGTCGGAGTGTGTGTGTGTGACATGCAGATTGTTGATTAAACCATTTTATGATGATCTATGAGTCACCAAAAATCTGTAAAAGATGGCATCCTTTAACAAGTAATGACTAAGGGAAATGAGTTCTACAAAGTTATTTGTCCCTCCTCCTAACCCCGTTTGGATCTTATAGTAATGGGTATTAGTGATATGTAGAAGAATTCCTCCATGTAGCCATGTTGTTGTGCCGATCCATCAAAATATGCTCATGGAATAGCATGATCAATAATTTCAACAGAGATGATGTGGGCACATGGTTCACAGGCATCCTCCGGGATGCATTGAAAAGTGGTAATGAGATGAGCAATGGCTAGTGCCCAACGAGGAGTTGTATCTGTAAATACAATTTTGTTCCTTTGTAACCAAATGCACCAGCATATCAATACAGGTAGATTACATATTATATGAGAGTGTGCATTAGTCCACCATTGGTGCCATGCCTCCCTGATATTTGTCCCTTGCCAACAAGTTTGTATATGTAATTGTGATGTAACTTCAATCTAGATAGAGGTGATAATAGGGAAATATAGAAATAGATGATCTATTATTTCCATTTCCTATTTGCATAAAACGCACCAAGATGGACCATGAAAGTGCACTTTTGTAAGTTATCCCCAGCGATCTTATTCCGGAGAATACACCACATGAGTAGTTTGGCCTAGGACAGTGCCTTCAGTTTCTAGAGAGAAAACCACCACCATTCAGATGCAAATGGTTTGTGATCTGTGTAGATATGTAGTTATCCATATTTTGGGGAGTATTTCCCATTTGGAGAGAAAGACCAATTAAGCTCATCCTCCCCATCAGTTACCCTTACGTGTGATTCCATCAGTGAATTAATGTAAGAATGTCAATTGGCCTGCCAGTAGAGGGGGATGCCCAGTGTATCAGTTGATTTCCAGGCCCGTCTGAAGATGTTATTGTTTTCCTAATCTGAAACATGTACCAAGGTAGTGAAGCTTGCGGTCGAGAGGTGGTGAATCAGCTCTTGGGGAAGTTGATATGCGTTCCCACAGCCTATCCATGGGTCCAAACCAATTCGTACCTGACATCCATTGCCGATCTTCCATGCTAGTCCATCCCTGATATATTCCCGTGTGTTTAAGACTGCCCTCCAAACCGTTGATATATTTGCTCTGTCCTAGGATGGGAACCTGATCCAGTTAAGATGATGGAGTGGGAAGATATACTTCTGAGAGATAACCTCGACCCAAATATTTCTCGAGGTGAGTACATTCCATCCCAATTTTGCATCCAAAGCACTAGAAAATATATCTATTCTTTTTAGACCCCATCCCCCCCCCACTTTTTGGGAAGTGTAATCTTTTCCCAGCTAGCCTAAGAAAATATGTGCCCTTCATGATTGCCCCTCCAGATGAATCTACAGCACAACTGTTGGATTCTACTGATAATGCCTTTCGGTATCCAAGCAAGTGACATCCAGTATACCGGAGTAGCTTCCAGGACTGATTTAATGAGAATAAGTCGACCCACCCTAGAGAGCCATCTATGGTGCCAAATATTTAGTCTCCTTTCAATTTTGGCCACTAGCCCAACCCAGTCTATTATCCGGTAATCAGCAGGTTTTAACCGAAAATCCAAGTATTTTAGGCCATCAGCTCCCTCCCAAATTATGAAGAAAAAATATCAGCCCCAATGATTCCTTCCCTGCCCCAAGAATTCAGCAATTTTATATACCTGGGATTGTAGCCCAGAGCTATCCCACCAGACTGCCCATGAACGTCCAATACATGGAAATGCCATCCCGGGATAATAACATCAAGAATGGGGGTGATCAATGCACAAGGTGCAAGAGTTTCCTGAAGAAAAATAATATCGACCAATTATGCATCTAACAAATGACGGAAGGCTAGTTTCTTAGCGGGACTAGCGAGCCCATGACAATTGAAGGAGAGCCATTTCATGGAGAACTAGGGGTAATTGAGGTTAGTGCTCTAAGGACCTTGTCAATGGGTGGTTGGAGGCCATGAGCCACATCCAGTCCAGCCTTAAATATGGCATTTGAAATGTTGGAATACCAACCCCTAGCAGATATAGAGGGCAGGGCGGGGGATATGATGCCAATACCATAACCATCCCCAGGATTTAGGCAGACCATTGAACATAGATTCTAGTGATGACTCCGACTAGATTCAAAGGAATGCTCAGTAGAGGAGATTGATTCCAGGAGCCAAGGGATGGATGGGAGAGTAGGGGAGAAGGTAGGTGTAGAAGGAGCCAGTGTGCATTGTACCGAGGAGGGGAGAAATTACAGGTGCATAAGTGCATAGTGATACACAAGGAAAGCAAACAAATGATATAGCAAATGGTAGAGCGGGAGTCTAGGAATATGTACCTGCAACAGAGGTAGTCGCCGCCACCACCGCACGAGATCTGGTAATACGTTGGGATAGGGGGCGAACATGCTCCATGCGAGTGCCACAAACCACTCGTGAATCCTCCACTAAACATTTCTCAAACTATGCAGGTTTCTTGCCTCGCGGATCTGTTGAGGGAGTAGCTTCAGCGTGTTCGTGTCGAGTTTCCTGAAGAAAAATAATATCGACCAATTCCGCATCTAACAAATGACGAAAGGCTAGTTTCTTAGCAGGACTAGTGAGCCCACGACAATTGAAGGAGAGCCACTTCATGGAGAACTAGGGGTAATTGAGGTGAGTGCTCTAAGGACCTTGTCAATGGGTGGTTGGCGAACATGAACCACATCCATTCCAGCCTTAAATATGGAATTTGAAATGTTGGAATACCACCCCCTAGCAGATATAGAGGGCGGAGTGGGGGAAATGATTCCAATACCACAACCATCCCCAGGAGTTAGGCGGACCATTGAACAGAGATTGTAGTGATGACTCCGACTGGAATCAGAGGAATGCTCAGTAGAGGAGATTAATTCTGGGAGTCGAGGGATGGATGGGAGAGTAGGGGAGAAGGTAGGTGTAGAAGGAGCCAGTGTGCATTGTACTGGGGGAGAGAAACAACAGGTGCATAAGTGCATAGTGATACACAATGAAAGCAAACAAATGATATAGCAAATGGTAGAGCGGGAGTCTAGGAATATGTACCTGCAACAGAGGTAGTTGCCGCCACCGCCACACGAGATCTGGTAATACATTGGGATGGGGGGTGAACATGCTCCATGTGAGCACCACGAACCATCAGTGAATCCTCCACTAAACGTTTCTCAGACCATGCAGGTTTCTTTCCTCAAGGATCTACTGAGGGAGTAGCTTCAGCATGTTCGTGTCAAGCCACCGATGCAAAAATGGAAGCCAGCATTGAACAGTCATTTTATAGATGCCTAATCTTATGGCACCTCTAATAGCGATAGGGGACACCCTCGTAATCTAAAATTCAAACCCTGCAAGTATTCCTCCAGTGCAATTACATGTTCTCCTCCAGTCCCTCCCTGGTATCTAGGTGTACCAATATCCTTGACAAGGACATATTCCCGGTGACTATATATGATTTATCATAGTCCATGTATCGACCCAAGGCATTCCCAATTCTCTTAAAGACGTATTCGGACCAGAAATGTAGAGGTAGACCCGGAAGGCACACCCATATAGGGCCAGCCCCAAGGTGTTCTCACTCAGGGTCAAAGAGTGGACTCCAACGCTTGAGTAGAACCGGTTCCATTTCAATATGTCAATGCTTAGATAGTACTTAGGGGATGAATTTTGGGTGCTAAAATCGAAGGGAAAACCATCTGCGAGAGAGGGTCACCACCGATCGAAATTCATTGAGTACCTATCCCCAAATCTCCAATACCCATTAACGCAGTCACGCAGTCAAGTATTCCCTCCCTCTAACTCGACCCACCAATACACAGTCGGATGTATCAAGAATGTCCCCTGTCTGAAGGTCGTTGCCAAATGTGAGTGATATCTTCTTCGAGCTGGCCTTAACCCCTTTGAAATGCTTTGTTAGTCGTCCCAACCTTCCTAGAGTAGGGTTATCAGGTGGAGCGGGGGTTGGCATAGAACCAAAACCCAGTTGTGGATCCCCAATCAAGCCCGAGTGGGGTGGGGTGGTGTCCATGAAGCAATCAGAGGTGGGTGGATTGGATATCAGCGGGTAAGGGGTGGATGCTGAGGGGATGGAGGGAGGGTGAATGTATTGATACGGTGTCAAAGAGGGTAGAGTGTGGGATGTTCGAGGGAAATTTATGGCAAGGGACTCCAGGGGGAAAGAGGTCGCAGGGGGTCAAGGCAAGATGACAGAAATTATAGTCAAGTCGAGGAGAGCGGGGGTAAATCAGGGTCAGGGGGGAAAATGACCTCGTCAAGTAACCCAGAAAACTGCTGAGAGAGAGATGATGGATCGATCAAGTGGTGTATCTGTTGTTTTGGAAGTGAGAAGATAGGGTAGTCTAGCACCAAATAAACCCCGGGTACACCGGCTAGAGATGGTGGTATTTCCAATGAAATGTTGGTTGATGATACCGACAGCTATGGGGGGGATACCTACTAGATGGGGACCGAGGCATAAGGGTCCTCAAAGTAGTCCACGTTGTCCTCTTCCATGCTAACCAACAGCCCGCAAATAAAATGTCCTGGGAAATACACCAAGGTGACAGATGCCTAGTGAGGTAGTAACGGTCCAGAAAACGGCGCCAAAAATGGGCATGTTGAGCGGAAACGGTGGGAGGGGAAGTAGAAGGGGAGGTGAGGGTCAACCCCTATTACGGGTCGGTGGGAAGTGCGTGGTTTGTGCACCTAAACCAGACATTAGGATAATTCGCCATCGCCGATGCTCCTGGCATTTTTTGTAGTTAATAAGCCTTTCCGAGTGGGCAAGAGTAGCATGACAAATATACAAGGTCAGTATCATGTGGTTATGAGTTGATATTATGTGATTATATTATGTCTATGTTATGAAGAGACTATATTGAGTTATACATCAGCGAAATGAAAGAAATATGATTTGTGGCATGCTAGGATAAGCATGGATGGCAGAGAGACATTGAAAGTAAGGTTGCTTGGTAGAGGTAGTATGGTTTTGGATGTGCAGTCCTATTGTTGTGTATATTTTGTGCATGTTGTATTTTCAGTGATTGTATCTATGGTGATGTGCAATCTTGTATATGTAGTATTGTGTACATATGATGTTGTAAGTTTGTTGTATATATGGTGTTGAGTGTATATTACATAAGTAGTGATGGGTATAGATGGAGCTATGTATATGTTGGATATGTGATGTTGTGTACATATGGTGTTTTTATCCGCCTATTTTACGCCTATAGGTCACTGAATCTAAATACTTGAATTTGAATGACTTTTTCCAGACTCGTGACGCTTTTTCTACCAGTTGGACACAAAGTCGCTTGCGCAGAAGCCTATGGGAGCAATTGTAGACCCAAATTCGCTTGCACAGAAGCCTATCGAAGTGACTATAGCCTCAAAGTAACTCTCAGACCCACTCTATGGGAGTGACTAGGGACTTTTTCTCCCCTTTCAGTGCCAATGACCAGGGATTTCTTCTAAGAGTGTCTTAGTCCCTAGGAGATCAGTTCGACTCCTCATCTATTCAAGCTAGCCAAGTCTTATCTCTTAGAAGTTTCTATGACTTCTCTTTGTCCTGAGCGTCCATATACATTCTCTTGGGACCTCTCTTCCGCCTATTTACACTGTACCATCTGATAGGGTTAGCTAATTTTGGAGTTTTGGAGAACTAGTGTTGAGATTATAATCTAGGGATTATGCTCATATGAGCTTGTGAAGTCCTTGTTCACTAGCCTACTATTCTTCATGCTCACTTCTTGAATATAGTGGGGAAAATCTATGGGATTGTGGAGATGAGAATTGGAGGAGAAACACCATCATTGTATTGTTTATTTTATAATTAATGGAAATATGTGTTCCCTTCCTTATATGAGTTTTTTTTCAGCATATTATATATCAATATCTATTTCTTTTGATCTAACGATCTTCCGAGGAAGACAACTATTTAGTCAATTTAGTATGTCCTAAATTGCTACATAAGTTATCAATCTAGGAGTCGTAAACTGATGAAGTGTAGTGCACTGTATGTGCTAGACAACCCTTTTCTTACCTCACTGTTTTCAGTTTTATCTTGTTTTGGGATTTTGTTCTGTTGGTCTCCTAGAGTGGTTTAATGCAATGGAAATCCTAATCTGTTGTTAAAGAAAAAGTTTAAGAATACTTCCAAACTTTGAACTTAAGAGATCTTAAAACATGTTGTCTACAAAATCAGAACTTGAATAAGAGTGAAAACATGCAGCTACATAAACCAAACTACAAATGAAGTACTAAAAATGAAGTTACTATCTCTGCTGTCCATCCTAATTACAAAATTGAAATCCAATAAATTGCTGCAACTTAAACCAAAAAGTAAAGTAATTGGAAACTAATGATTAGTCAATGATTTCATCCATAATCACAACATTTCGCCAATTAACTTCTAAAATGGGGTTAAGCTAAAGGCTCTGGAAATATCATCATATGGCATGAAAGAAATGACATCTAAATTATCTAATTGCACACTAATAAAAGCAAAGCCAATTACTTCATCTATAATCACAATATTTCGCCAATTAACTTATAAAACGGGGTTAAGCTAAAGGCTCCGGAAATATCATCATACAGCATAAAAGAACTGACATCTAAATTATCTAATTGCACACTAATGAAAGCAAAGCCAATTACTTCATCTATAATCACAATATTTCGCCAATTAACGTCTAAAACAAGGTTAAGATAAAGGCTCCGGAAATATCATCATATAGCATGAAAGAACTAACATCTAAACTATCTTGAACAGTAAGCAAATCTCACAAAGTAAAAGCATAAACAACTGAAATTGAAAACTGAGTTTTAGTAAAGGAAGTAAGTCTCAATAACACCACTCGATGCAAAAATTACACTAAGAATCTCGAGCATAACCAAACTTAAAGACCTATTCTGAAGTGCACCTATCAATGTTAGTAAGAAATGTGACAAGCTGCAAAGAAATGAGAGAAAATATACATGAAAATCATACAAAAACAAAAGAAGGACCTCAGCTACGCGGGGGCCCTCTGCACAACTTTTGACTAGCATGTTGTTACTTCAAAACACGCTCAAACAACCATGTGAAAAATAGAGTTTTGTATTATGAAACAGAGTAATATGTATCTCGGTTACAGAACAGAAAAATAACACTATAACAACAATATTAATAACGTCCTATCTGCGTTGCAAATGCTTATATTTATAGAGAAAATGGATAACTGTATCTCAGAGGAATTTCTTCAACGATAGACACGTGAACAGGTCAAAATCCGAGGATTCAGCCTCTCGGTTGCCATGAGCAGTAAATCTATGCGAGGTGGATGTTGGATTGCATTATGTAGATGGCATGCAGGTGGAAAAAATGGATCCACGAGTTCAGGAACGGCTTCGGGCTTCTTTTACGTGCAGGAACAGAGTTCTAGTTGGCATAGAACTCTCCATTGACCTCCCTTTGACCGGGACCTTTCCTTCCAAATCTGGCTAAGTAAATAGGACCTCATCCATGTGTGGACAATTCCTGAGCTGCCCATGTGTCTCATTCCTCCTATTGACACCTATAACCTATGAAACAATGGAAATGGCTGCAGAATTTCCAGTTAGTTGCGGAAAGTGGCTACATTCCATTGCTGATAAACAAAACCTAGATCAAATAGCACACACAATGATATAATATGAAAATCACTCAAATACACTCCTGAAATCAACATGTAACAACTTTTAATAGCTTAGGATGTACTGACATGGGAAAATAGAAGAGAAAGGGTTTAATAAAATGCTTGGAAGAGAGGTAGTTTTGGGGCTCAACATACCCCCACTGTGAAGTTGTTGCATGTCCTCATGCAACCAAAATTGTAACTATCCTCCCTTCAATGTATCTTCTCTGAAACTTTTGCTAAGACATCCAACCTCTTCTTCTTCTTTCTTGTTGTCATTGTCATTCTAGGCTTCATCATAAGACATTTGTACTTGAGATTGATGAGGGCTCTACTCAACCTCCTATTCTTCTTCTTCAGTTTTCTATTTTTCTTATGCCATAATCCTAGATGTAGTATGGTATTGTCATGGATAACTTTGTCCAATTTGTTTTGCTCTTTTAAGGTTTCATTCTCCCTTTGGATATGTCTGTTTAAGACTTCCAGCTCATAAATTTCTTGCTTCAATGACTGAATCAAAGTTTCCTGAGTTGTACCTAGTTGATTGGATGAAGTTCCTTGTTCTGCTGTAGTTTTCTGTTGTTCCAATGATTCAATGAAATCATACATCTGTTGTTGGGATTGATCAATTTTTGGAGTTGTTTTCCTTGGACTAGTTTCAAAATCTAACTGAGGAGAAGGAGAATACTGTGGACTTTGATTAGGTGGAGTGTTTTCTGGTGACTGATCTGGAGTTTCACCTCTCAGGTCTATGAATTGAGCTCCTTTGATTTGCGTTTTCTTCAACTTACCCTTTAATCTAGAGCTTCTTCTTAGACCTTGTGAGCTTATGTCTCCCTTTTCTATGATCTGTTTCTCCTTTCCTTTTTGTTTTGCTTTAGTTCACTGTTCTTTAAGATGAAATAATCTCTCAGAAAGCACTTGCTCTTCCTTTGAAGAAGGCTCAGGAGTCTGGTAAATGTCTTCAATTTTCCTCTTTCCTTTCTATTTTTCTTGTTTCCTAATTTCAGTCAACGTTTCAGATGGCAATTCTTCTTCACTGTTTTCCTTGGTCATACTAGTAGGAGTATCTTGGATTGTTAAAGTTGTTCTTTTCTTTCTACTTCTCTTTGTTGAACTCCCCTTAGGCACTTCAGGAGGGTCTTGGAAGAAGTTCCTAACTAGGAATTTTTCCCATGTATCTTCCCTCTCTTTCAAATGATTTTCAACCAAGATCTTGATAAGGCCATGATGGTATAGATGAGGTTCCACATCATCTATATTCTTTTGCACAGTAGTAGACATTTTTCTCAAACTATTCAACAAGAAGTAAGGGAGGTTGATAGTTTCATTCTCCAAGAAATTCATTAATAATCTGATATGCTACATATACCTGGAGCCATACCTGCCCTCACATGTAATGAATTTATGAACGATTAAAAGTAGACTACTCCACTTATCTTTTAAGCCTGAAATAGGAATCCCTCATTTAAAGATTGATATGTCCATACCTGGATTACGAAGAATGACCCTCCAGACTTTTTCATCAAAATCCTTGTTCTTAAACCATCTCTTTCCTTCTTGTGGAAGCTTTGTGGTTGCTGCAATTGATGATTCTGTCCCTGGAAATTTGATGTCTCCAATTTCAACTTCAACACCACTTAAAGATCTTGCAAACATTTTTGTAACCTCCTTGTGATGACCCTTGAACTTCTTAATGAACTGCAACCATCCTGCCTTCTTCAATGTGCTCTTAAGCTGCGAGTATCCCTCCATGAATTTAACTCCTTCGGGCTCTGTTCTCATTATAAAACCCATTCTTCCTTCTCACTGTGAAGACACCTCTATAAATGATAGTTTTACAGAAGCAGAACGATTATGTGAGCGGAAAATAGAAGAGGTCCGTGGAGAAAATCGGTGGTTACAAAATGGGGAGAGCACTGAGCATGAAATGAAAGAGGGTTTACGGAGTAGAAATCTGTGTAAACAAACAATGACATTAAAACTGTAAAAACTTGGTGTGCAAGCGTGGAGGCAGAGTGTCACTCGTGAAAATTTGCGAGACTGAACGAATTTTATGATTTTGAGTTCATAAAAAGGCTGCGGAGTGGAACGTCAGTGGAAGAGAGTTGTATTCAATCAGCTCACTTCTGAATGATTAGCCGTTTTAACAAATGTAATGAGGGTGTACAACTAAGTACGAGTTAAACTCGGAAAAATATTATGAGACCGTTAGGATTAATGCGGAGGGTATGGTGGAGTTAAGGCAGCCATCAAGTCAAATTATTACACGTTAAGGAGCTGTGATTTTACAAACTATATGAATTATGCTTTTTGAAATGCTATTTGAAATGGTTTTGTCCATACCTTGGAATCATTCCTCTTTCGTTTTGCTAACTTTTAATGGCTGTAGGTGCTTTTTAGGTGTTGATGTCTTCAAATATCTTCTCCTTTTATACATGCATCTTGCTTTTATTATTATTTTTTTTGGATAATCACTTTGATTGTCATTGCAGAGTAACAGGATTAGTTGCGGAATTGAAAAACAGCTGCGGAAAATGACATTGTGAATAACATATGACTTTGCGAATGAATGGAAATGAAAAATGATTGTATGGATGATACATGGAAAGGTGAATATGAAAATAAACTGAAAGAAAATTTATTGATGGAATGTGGTGGCGAGATGGAGCGAAATGAAATAAAATGGAATGAAACAAACTATGAGTGAAATGAGAGATTTTTTTGGAAAATATAGGGTGTCAGAATCTTCTAATTTCCGCCCTGTATTTTCTGTATAAGAATGCCAATCAGTGATTGGTTTTCAAGCTTATACATTAATTTATTTTTTTTTAATGATGATGAAAAAACAAAGACTAGGCTGGTGGAGAAGAATGATTCTTCTTCACCAACCTCATTGCAGAGTTATCTTGAAATATTTTGATAAACTCTTCCTTTGAGATTGGCTTCTGATAAATCTTCAATTTATGACCATTCACAAGGAGAGGAGTTTGGTGCTCATCAATTGTTTTGATTCTTACTGCTCCATTGCTAAAAACTTTTTTAATCTCATATGGTCCAAGCCAATGAGTATGAAATTTACCTTGAAAATCTTTGAACTTTGAATCAAATAGCAATGCCCAATCTCCTTCTTGAAACCTTCTGTCCTTGATGAATTTGTCATGTCACTTAGCTCTATGCTGCTGAACTAGATCGGTTCTTTGAACTACTTCTTGTCTGATCTCATCTAGTTCATTCAACTATTCTAGTCTATGCTTTTGAGCTTCTGATAGATCCATTCCCAACTGAACTGTTATCTTGAAGGTTTTAACTTGGAACTCAATGGGGAGCAAAACTTCCTTCCCATAAACAAGTTCATAAGGAGTGTGTCCCCTTGTGTTCCTCCATGTAGTTCTGTAGGCCCATAAGGCTTCAGGAAGCCTTTCTGCCCAATCTCTTCTATGTAGATGCACAGTCTTGGTAATGATTCCTTCAATTACTTTATTTGTGGACTCCACTTGACCATTTGCTTGCGAATAATAAGGAGTGGATTTCCTATGCTTGACCTTGTACTCTTCCATAAGCTTCTCCATTATGTTGAATGTGAATTGAGTTCCCTGATCTATCACAATTTCCCTTGGAACACCAAAGCGAGTAAAAAAATACTCACAAAGAAAATTAACTATTGTATTTTCATTAGCAGAAAATAATGCTTTGGCTTCTACCCAGATAGTGACATAATCAGTACATACCAATATATACTTTTTCTGCTTGGATGGAGGATTAATAGGTCCAATAAAGTCTAAAGCCCATTTTTCAAAGGGTTCGATGAGTACTTGAGGTTGTAATGGCATCTCATTTGAGGGGGTAGGTTTCCCTACCCTTTGGCAGATGTCACACGTTTTGACATATTGTTTTGCATCTTTGAAGAGGGACGACCAAAAATATCCTAAAGAAAGGATTTTATGAGATGTCCTCTTGTCAGCAAAGTGTCCACTGCACGGTTCATCATGATGTGCTTTGATAATATCAGGCATTTCATCTTCCCTGACACATCTTCTGATCATAAAGTCTAGCCCTGTTTTATACAATTCGTTAGAAATCCATGAATATCTTGAACTATCCTGAATAATCTTTCTTCTTTCTCTAAGAAATAAATGTGGAGGTAGTTTCCCTGTAACCAAATAGTTAGCCATATTTGCAAACCAAGGAGTTTTAGTAATTACTGCGAATAATTATTCATCAGGAAACTTGTCCTCTACATGAGAGTCTTCTTTGATATTCTGAATCCTAGACAAAAAATCAGCAACTGTGTTTTGTTTCCCAGGTCTATCTAACACAGTAATAATGAATTCCTGTAAAAGTAGGAGCCATCTTGTAACTCTGCCATTAGTAATAGGTTTGTTCATCAAATATCTAATTGCAGAATGATCAGTATGAATAAAAGTTTCATAGCCTGTTATATAATGTCTGAACTTATTAATTGCATGAACAACAACTAAGAACTCTTTTTCAGTCACATTATAATTTAACTTAGTGGGAGCCAAATTTTTACTTGTATAGTAAATGGCATAAGGAATCAAGTCTTTTTGTCCCAGTACAGCTCCTAAAGCTATATCTAAAGCATCGTAGAAATATGGAAAGGAAGTTTCCAATTCGGTCCTCTTAAGATAGGTGCTTCAGATATTCTTGTTTTCAAGGCTTCAAATGCTGATTGGCAATCAGGATTCCACTTGAATTCACAGTATTTTGTAAGAAATTTGAAGAGTGGAGATGCTATTTTGGTAAAGTTTTCTATAAATCTTCTATAATATCTAGTAAATCCTAGAAAACTTCTAACATCTTTTTGACAATTTGGAATAAGTAGCTTGGAGATGACTTTAACTTTGGATTTGTCTACTTTAATCCCATCCCTTGAAATATGATGTCCCAAAACAATACCTTTAGTAAACATCATAAAGCATTTTTCATGGCTTAATGAAAGGTTTGTTTCTTTACATCTTTTAAGGACTTTTTCCAAATTTTCCAAGGCTTCTTCAAACGTA
This sequence comes from Pinus taeda, assembly GCA_000404065.3. NCBI lineage: Eukaryota > Viridiplantae > Streptophyta > Pinopsida > Pinales > Pinaceae > Pinus > Pinus taeda. The sequence goes on along the minus strand of APFE031338669.1, from coordinate 183,833 downwards.
TTACAACAAACTGTAAAATCATCCATATATACTTCTACACAATCATGGATTAGATCAGAACAAATTCCTAGTACTGCTCTTTAGAATGTTGCAGGTGCATTACATAATCCAAAAGGAAGCACTCGGTAGGAAAAAGTTCCCTGTGGACAAGTAAATGTGGTTTTATCCTGATCTTCAGGTGCTACTTGAATTTGATTATAACCACTAAAACCATCCAAAAATGAAAAGTACTTTTTGCCTGCTAATGTATCTAATAATTGATCTAGAAAGGGAAAAGGAAAGTGATCCTTCAAGGTTGTTTTATTCAATTCCCTATAATCAATGCACACCCTCCATTTAGAATTCTTTTTGGGCACTATCACCAAGGGAGAAACCAATTGGTTATCTGAGATTGGGTAAATGAAGTTTACATTGAGTAATTTTTGGAGCTCTTCTTTCACAATCTCCCTAAGATTTGGATTCATCCTTCTCTGAGGTTGTCTGATTGGTATATTGTTTTCCTCAATATAGATATGATGGATGCAAGTCTTAGGGTCAATACCTTTCATATCAGTATACTCCCATGCAAATGTAGTATAATGTTTTTGTAAGATTTTGGTTAGCTCTTCTTGTTGTAACTTTTCCAAGTTTTTGTTGATATTCAATGTTCTACCTGGAAAAATTTCAACTACAAAACTACCAAACTCTTCCATAGAGTAGAGAGACATTTTCCTTGATGACAAATATTCAATATCAGAATCTAACTGAAATTGTGTGTGATCATATTCTGAAGACGTTTCAAAATTTTCTAATGTATTCAGGATTTGACTATCCTCACTAACTTCAGAAAGAGTAAAGTTAGGTTGTATAGCATCTTCATCATCAACCCATTCATTGTCTCCTACTTCTGTAATTACTTTTGCTGGAGGATACAAAGTAAATTTCTTTGTTGAACTACCATCAGAAATGTACATGTCACCAGATCTACAACTAATAAAAGCATCAACTGTGGCCAGCCAAGGTCTTCTTAAGATGAGTGGGTGTCCTCCTAGATTATTCTTGGGAGTCAAAATCATGAAATCCAGCGGATATTCCCAAGAATCCAAGGAGACCGAAATATCTTCTAGTACACCATCTAGTTTGATTACTGATCTATCTACAAGTTGCAATAAGGTAGGTGTGGAAAGAAGATTAGGAAGTTTGAGCTGTTCCATAGTATGTCTACTCATAATGTTTATAGCAGCCCCTAAGTCAATCAATGTATTTGGAATTTCCATTCCATTTATGTGTGTCTTAACAATTGGACTTCCTAGATCCACATATTTCTGCATGGTAATCTTTCCCATCATGATATCTATTATTTTTCCTACCAGGTGGATTCTTTTTGTGTCTCTTGGTTTCCTACTTGGTCTGTTAATACTCAAATCCTTTATTATTTTTGCTAGAATAGAAATTTCTCTAATGGCTTGTAGCAAGGAAATCTTGATACAGACATTCTTTAATTCATCTAGGAAATCATAGTCAGGCAACAAGATTTGTTTTTCCACCCCCCTGTCAATTTATAATCTCTCGGGAAAAGGAGGTGTGGATGTAGATACAGGTTGCTAAACTATAGGAGTTGTGTGGATTGACTCTTTTTGTTTTTCTTTTTGAATGGTTGGGTTTTGAAGGGATGTTTCTTCAAAACTTTTATTGACTTTCAGAGAATCCTCCTCAGAAGCATCTTTCTCTTGAATATCTATAGAAGGTTTTTCCTTTTCTAAAATCCTACCAGATCTAAGTTGAACATCATTAAGATCTAGAGGAACAATCACGTAGGTAGGAAATGGTTGTCCTTCCACCATGTAAGCATTCTGAGGGTTTTTGTTGTTGGGATTTGGTAATGGTTGGGCTAGTAGTTGATTTGGCTTCTGTTGAAATGGAAGCAAGAGTTGAGGATTTTGATTTTGTTGAGGAGGTTGTTGTTGTGGAAATGGTAATGAAAGTTGTGGTTGTGGACTTTGTTGTTGGTTTTTTGGAGGAGGATAGCTCTGATAAGATGGAGGATATTGATAATATTGAGCAAATCTCCTATAAAGATTTTGTACCCTTTGTGACCATGATTGAGATTGATATTGATTTTGAGGTTGAGGCCAAGGTTGTTGCCAAGAATTCCAATTTGGTGAGGGCTGAAAATTCATTGTGTTGTTAAATCCTTGATTTTGTTGCCCTTGCTAAGGTCTTCTTGAAACAAAGCAAAGAGGGTTCTACAGAATTTGGAACTAATTCCTCTTGAAAGACAGCTTTAAGACCTGGGATTGAAGGACAACCCTTGGTCTCATGACTTTCCGAGCAAATCATACATGTTTCTATAAATTTTGCATCTAAGGGACATTCTCTTAGAGCATGTTTCTTTCTACATTTTGGGCAAAAGATGGCTAAGGCATTAGCTTCTGTTTTTTGCTTGTTTTGAATTTTGAGGGTGTCTAGCTGTTCATTAAGGCTCCCTAGAATGTCAGTTTTGAACTCATCAAGCATATTGCCAATTTCTACCCTACTTACTGTCCCAGTTGCAGATTTGTTTGCTCTAATAAGAGAAGGATCTCTAGGCCCTTTTCCAGTTTTAGATTTTCCTCTTGAGAGATGGACACATAATTCTGCTATGTCACTTAGTGGAAGTTGAGAGATGTCTCCCTTCCCCATCATGTTTAAAATATATATCCATTCATCTCTAATGGCTTTCAATAAAAGGGCTTTCAAAGGTTTCCTCATCTAAATTGTTCATTTTTGCTCTCTTTAAGTTGTATTGAAACCTCTCAAGCAAATCCTCTAAGTTCTAATCTTCTTTTTGCATCATTTTGAATACTTCATCCTTATGATTGGTAGGCATACAATAATCCAAGTATCTATCCAAAAATGCCTGCCTCATATCATTCTAAGTCCTAATATATTGAGTGACTAATTCCATAAACCATTTCAGAGCAGCCCCTTTCAATGTTGAAGGGAACAATTTGAGATTTTGAGAGTCTTCTAGATAGTCATAGGTTCGGCATAAGACTTCAAACTCAAATAGAAATGTTTCAAGATCCTCACTTCGCAATCCATAAAAGTTTGGGAGGACGGATGGTGAAATGTTTTTCATTGTTGTATGGGTTTCCTCATCTACTATAGGGAATCCAAATGAGTTATCTCATTCCCTATTTCTTCTACCTCCTCCATTGTTACCTCTACCTCCTCCATCATTTCCTCTACCTCTGCCTCTATCTTCCTCTGCCATGATAGTTTCCTCATAATCTTATGGCTCTTCTATTAATGGCTAATGAGAAAGAGTTTCTACCTCCTCTTCTTCTCTAGGTAATTCTACTTCTTCAACTGCAATAGGCTCCCCTATGGAGGTGAAGAAGGGTTCTTCTCCTAGGACAGATTTAGTAGATGGAGTGGGAGAATTTCCTAATTCAGTTGTTGCCCCTTGAATTCCAAGAATCCTAAGGCTGGGAGTATGAGTCTGGGATGGAGGTGTATCTTGTCTATTCCTTGAAGTACTTGGAGTTGTAAAAATCAATCTTTTGCCCTTAGCTATAAACCGTCCCCTAAAATCTCTTTCTCTATGCATGTCATTTTTTTTTGTGATTTTAATTGGGCTAATAATTCTTTTTTTGATCCTCCATATCACACTAGGTGCAAGAGGAGAGCATACTCAAGAAATTACCAGACTAATAATTCTTTTTTTTTATCCTCCAGATCACACTAGGTGCAAGAGGAGAGCATACTCAATAAATTATTAATTTTTCCTTCTTCTTTTTTTAATGTAAGAGATAGGCTACCTAGTTACACTTCCCTGGCAACAGCGCCAAAATTTTTAGTCAATTTAGTATGTCCTAAATTGCTACATAAGTTATCAATCCAGGAGTTGTAAACTGATTAAGTGTAGTGCACTGTATGTGCTAGACAACCCTTTTCTTACCTCATTGTTTTCAGTTTTATCTTGTTTTTGGGTTTTGTTCTGTTGGTCTCCTAAAGTGGTTTAATGCAATGGAAATCCTAATCTGCTGTTAAAGCAAAAGTTTAAGGATACTTTTAAAGATCAAGTGTGGATGTAGAGTTGGAGACAAGGTTTATCCTCTTACTTCTTGTGATAATTTCCAAATTTTGAACTTAAGAGATCTTAAAACATGTTGTCTACAAAATCAGAACTTGAATAAGAGTGAAAACATGCAGCTACAGAAACCAAACTATAGATGAAGTACTGAAAATGAGATTATTATTTCTGCTATCCATCCTAATTGCAAAATTGAAATCCAATAAACTGCTGCAACTTAAACCAAAAAGTAAAAAAACTGGAAACTAATGATTAGTCAATGATTTCATCCATAATCACAACATTTCGCTAATTAACTTCTAAAACGGGGTTAAGCTAAAGGCTCCAGAAATATCATCATATGGCATGAAAGAAATGACATCTAAATTATCTAATTGCACACTAATGAAAGCAAAGCCAATTACTTCATCTATAATCACAATATTTCGCCAATTAACTTCTAAAACGGGGTTAAGCTAAAGGCTCTAGAAATATCATCATATAGCATGAAAGAACTGACATCTAAATTATCTAATTGTACACTAATGAAAGCAAAGCCAATTACTTCATCTATAATCACAATATTTCGCCAATTAGCTTCTAAAACGGGGTTAGGCTAAAAGCTCAAAAAATATCATCATATAGCATGAAAGAACTGACATCTAAATTATCTTCAATAGTAAACAAATCTCACAAAGTAAAAGCATAAACAACTGAAATTGAAAACTGAATTTCAGCAGAGGAAGTAAATCTCAATAACACCACTTGATGCAAAAATTACACTAAGAAGCTCGAGCATAACCAGACTTAAAGACCTATTTTGAAGTGCACCTATCAGTGTTAATAAGAAATGTGACAAGCTGCAAAGACATGTACAAGGTTAGAATTATTAAGATCATAAGCAAAACATGAGAAATATACAATTCGAATGAGAGAAAATATACATGAAAACTATACAAAAACAAAAGAAGGACCTCAGCTACGCAGGGGCCCTCTCCACAACTTTGGACTAGCATGTTGTTACTTCAAAACATGTTCAAACAACCATGTGAAAAACAGAGTTTTGTATTATGAAATAGAGTAATATGTCTCTCGATTACAAAACAAAAAAAATAACACTATAACAACAATATTAAGAACGTCCTATCTACGTTGCAAACGCTTATATTTATAGAGAAAATGGATAATTGTATCTCAGAGGAATTTCTTCAACGATAGACACATGAACAGATCAAAATCTGAGGATTCAGCCTCTCGGTTGCCATAAGCAGTAAATCTATGCGAGGTGGATGTTGGATTGTGTTATGTAGATGGCATGCAGGTGGAAAAAATGGATCCATGAGTTCAGGAGCGACTTCAAGCTTCTTTTACGTGCAGGAACAAATATCTAGTTGGCCTATAACTCTCCGTTGACCTCCCTTTGACCAGGACCTTTCCTTCTGAATCTGGCTAAGTAAATAGGACCTTATCCATGTGTGGAAATTCCTGAGCTGCCCATGTGTCTCATTCCTCCTACTGACACCTGTAACCTATAAAACAATGGAAATGGCTACGAAATTGCCAGTTAGCTGCGGAAAGTGGCTACATTTCGTAGTTGATAAACAAAATTTAGATCAAATAGCACACACAATGATATAATTTGAAAATCACTCAAATACACTTCTGAAATCAACATGTAACAACTTTTGATAGCTTAGGATGTACTGACATGGGAAAATAGAAGAGAAAGGGTTTAAGAAAATGCTTAGAAGAGAGGTAGTTTTAGGGCTCAACAATCACATGTCATCTTCATTTTTTCGTGACTGCATGCAAGGATAGAGATATGTTGCAGATGTGTTGGATCGCTCGAGTGGAGCACGAGATCGGCATCGAACTCAAAACCCGTACCCAACATGCAAGGATTCTAGGTGTGGTTCCTCATCTTTATAGCATAGATATGATTGTTCGCTGCATGATTGGGAATTTGGGTCGGGAATTAGATTTTGTCCCATTGATTTTATTTTGATCTGTCTGGTGATCTTTTCAATTGATTTTATTTTGCAGGTGTATTATTGTACAACCACCCTGAGTTACTGAATCATCATATTGTTGTTGCGGTTTTCCCTAAAACTGAGATGCAAGAATCTAATTGTCAAAAATCTTAAATAGCGCATCAATTTCTTTTTCCAATTCAGTCAGTATTTTCTCAATGCTTATAACCTTGAAGAGTAGCTTCCTTCAAACGATACATTGAGTATCCCTTTAGTACCCAAGAATGCTTCGCATTATATACAATGTGAAATATTATAGAGATTTGTTTCCTCTATTAACATTCAACACATGAGACTAGTACTATCACTGTCAAAGAAATGTTTGTGGCCTTAACCTCATGGCCTACTTGAATACTATTTCTTAAAGTCATGTTAGGATATTATTAGAAAAAACTATTCACTACACAAAATAAAAAGAAGAGTGTAGATGATTCACCTTGTATAACTCCCCTTAACATTGGCATAGAGCCAATGCAATAGCCATGAACTAGAACTAAAATTTTTGATTTCTAAAACATGTTCTTAATCAAAAGGAGATTATTCCAACATATGCCTTTTAGATAGATGATTGAACTTAGTAAATTTCATCAAAATTTATCATAATTCATTTTCACATTGACTTTTGGAAACATGGAGATCAATTTCTAAATTTTGATCCTCTAAAGAACCTTTACAACCATCATCAATGTCTAAAGTAATAACCCTATGACTAAACTACATGTGAACTATTATTTTCAATTTATAACATATATTATTGTTCAAATTCAATGAAATCTACCTAGGTTAGTCCTTAGTCAAGGGAGAATGAAGTGAAGACCCCAAATTATGTCTATGAAAATTAGTTCATCGTAGTATACTATAATGTTGCTTCCTTAAACTAGAGGTGGGAAGAGAATTTACACCGACATGCATACTTTGTTCGGTTGAGAATGAAATGCTTGACCAATAGGAAGAGTGTTATACGGAATCTATGACTATAGACATAAGTGTCATCCCTAGGTATGGTGGACTGACCTAAAACAACAGAAAGCAAAGGGCATAATGTCTTCCTTAAAGTAATTGAATGATGGGATGACGCCTACCTGGAATCTATCACAAGATTTGCTCCTTCCTTGGCTTGTACACTCTAATCCTAGCTTCGATCACTATAATTAGAACCTGCACAATCAAACAAGACAAGCCAAAGATCTACGACATCTATGTAGCATAATCCAATCACTCCATTCAATAGATCAACATGGTATTGAAATAAATGAAATCATAACATCATATATAGGAAGACAATTTACTCTTTGTATTAGTATAAATGGAGAGACTTACAACCAAAAATAGGAGTTGATCTTGTAGAAGATCTCCCCAAGTTGACTTGTCCTTTCCTTTCCACAAAGTATGCCTCTATGTCACCCTAATGCATGGAATAATGACTCTCAAAGCAACAACATGAGGGTAGAATCAATCTCTAGAAGCCAACCCCTTGCCCATGGATGGTTTTAGATACATAGATGAGCGAGGTAGTTCATGAATTCTCATCCATTTACCAATCTAGGCTTGAGATCCACTTAAGATGGAAGGATGATCTCAAGGGATAAGAGACGAAAACTCTAAGGTAGGATCAGATAGGAATCGACTGTATTATCCAAGGTAAAGGGTTGAAACAACCTAAGGAATCTTCTGGAAGAGGAAGCTTTAGGATTCTTTTTTTTTTTATCGAATTTCTAGAATCAGTGCACCCCCAAGACTAAGCAACCTACTGATGATCAATGCAAGTGAAAAGAGGGTCAACCCGGTAGTCAACGTTGGTCCCTAAAGGGCTAGGGTGCGTTCAGCCTTAAAAGCTTGGGAACTCAGTAGTTAAGCGCAAAAACTCAGGGATTCAACAGAGTCATGCTTAGGGCTTTGTGTAGGGATGATGACAATATGTGAAAGGATGTGAATTGGTCCTATTTGAAGGCCTATTGACTAGATGCAACAAAATGGCTTATAACAGATTACCCCCTAAAGTGCAAAGTCAAAAATGACAATTGGTGATTGAATTTCTTTACCTTATGACAAGTCAGGATCAAGAAAAACTAGCGAGAGCATCATCCGTTACAATGCATTTACATCATGATATCTTTGTTGAGGGAGGCATACCCATGCTCAACACATAAGCTAGCATTACATGTACAATGAACAAAAGACATGTCCACAGAAGACTGATGGTGGACCCATGACTGGATGACTATTTGTATGATCATAGCCAACATACATTATGATCTTGTATTACTCCTGAAATCGCAGCCCAGATGGATAAAACTAGATATGGGGTCTTCTATCTCATTCACATGAAAAAACAATATACGAGTCTAACCATGTGAATCAATGAGTTGGATTCAAATATGGTAGACACCATCTGATTACCGGCCAATGATGTAAGTCGTTAACGGACGTGAGAGAAACCACTGATGTTGTTAATGGTTCTCAAGGTAATCTAGTACAACCCGTATGGTGTGAACGAATGAGTTGATTTTGAACGCCACACATAATCTTTCGGTCGAAGGCCAATGATGTAAACATGTTGCCGAGAGCGAGGAAAATTTACATTGATGTATGCAAGCACCAAGGTACCAAAGGCATGTTTCTAAGTCAACTTCCTGAATAATGAGCCAATGTTAACAGGAAGCAACCCGTCGCAGGAGGGCCTTGATGTATCCCCCATCAACGACACGAAACGGGCATGATGATTTGAGACAGAACGATGTTGGTACAGAACCGGATCAAGAATGACAAACATGGAATGCAGGCTTAATGGTATTGTAGCAGATACTGATTGAATGACTTATCTTGAACACAACGGCTGCACTAAAATGGAGTTGGCAACATTGACCCAAAACCTAAATGAAGGCTCCGAAAAGGTACGATAAACCAAAAGACAAGAAGATTCCCCAACCCAGCAACCACGGAGATGAAGTGGAAGAGTGTCGTGTTCAATAGCAACTTGCTGCCATTAACAAGTGGATTATCCTGTTTTCCCAATTTTCCCAACCATTATTGGTCAATACCTCTTTATTTTTTATAAGATTGAGGAGGATAACATATGCTTGACCTATAAGTTAATCCTTTGGATGAATCCATCTAAGAATATTTAACGAACCCAGAGAAGGAGTGGTTTGGTCCCGTCATGATCGCTGAGTCCATCATTATTTGATGTTTTTATGAGTCCAACGAAGGTGAAAACTCAACATCTTTTTCATGTTTAGAGAGTTTGAAAAAGAGGCGAAAAAGAAAACTACAAAGGTTCCTTTTCATAGATAGTCTCTTGAGTCCAAAAAGGCGGAAAACAATACTCAGGAGAACCTCTTAATCATGTTCGACTAAGGTATTCCTTTTTCGTAAGTAGTCTATCTCAGTCTCGAAAAGGGTTAAACTTATACTGAGTAGACATCTTTTCATTTACATTAATGCATTCGAAAAGTCAAGTGCTCGGAAATATTTTCATATTTTGAGAGGTGCCTTTTTCGTAATTTTACAGAGCCCGAAAAAGTGATAAAAGTTTACTCTTGGTTAAAATGATCTTATTCCATTCAAAACATGACAAAATTCGTTAAACAGTTGTCAACCTGCTCAAAACACCACCAAATGGATTAAAAATACTCATTTCATGATAAAATTGAACTGTAACTAGGTCAAAACATTAAAAACAAATAAAATAATGGAGAAATGACCATAAATATCTACAACGACAATTCATTTTTACCATTTCACATTCACCATTTGACATTGGACCTGTGATTGCTTTTTACCCTTGATCTTATTTTGCTTATTGTGGTCAATCTAGAGGATCATTTCAAGTGTCGTCACTTCCATGTAGGAGCTAAGACCTTTCTCTTTCTTTTCATGGTGTCATTTTGCAGTTTCATGTACATTTTTTAGATTTTAGGAGGCCTTGGGGCAAAAATATTGCGCCCCTGAACTATCGCACCACCAAAAGGTCTAAAGGTGCGTTAATATTGGAGACTTAACATTAGAGGGGGTGTTGTAATGCACTATACTCCATTTCGAGGGTGCATTGGGTGCAAAACCCAAATTTGTCCCACTAGTTTCTCTCAAAATTAGGTTTTTGCATGAAAATGATCCTAATGAGTCTCTTTATGACGTTTCAAGGCTTCATTGCTACAAAATGTCTCTAATGGGGCAGGAAAGAGAACATGAAGAACAAGATATGAATGCATTAAATGATCCTACTACCATCTAGGCACTAAGAAATTGTGGATTGCTAAAATTCTTCTGGCTTCTTGGAATGAGGTAACAAATGGAATTACTTGAATATCCTGTACGTGCATGGGATTTTCAAGTGTAGCCATTCAGGCTAGGAGAACATCTTCTCAAGATAAAGGTAGAAGACATATTTCTTAATAGGTCTATCTAGATAAGGTGCCCCCATCTCTTTTACAGGTATGAGAAGGGGAGGAGAAACAGTCAAGGATTATGTCGCCTCTCATTGCAGACCTCAAGCCCAACCGACCAAAGATGGGAAAATCAACATAAAAGACGTGGTCCTTCTGCCTCTAAGAATGATCTTGGTCATTATCGCCAGATTAGAAGGTAGCTCTACACTACAAGTCGTGAATAGGTTATACATGCAATATGCTCTAAATGTAATGATACGATCGTCTTCCACTGGAGTGAGGGAGTGTTGGTCAACATGAAAGAACAACTGGCTAAAGAAAAAGATGGGAGACTAAATAATTTTGGATATGGAGAATTCTTGGTATCCTTTGCTCTGGAGAGGATTCCATTGTTGTGGCCTCAGCATATCTCACTTGAGCCCATTGATGCAAGATTTCCACAGATGAGGACGTGGATAGATCTCATGTCCTAGAATGTGGGTCCATCATCCATGAGCTTCACATTGGTTTTCTTCAAATGGTTGTGCATGCAGTTTATTGTGGTAGATGATTATCATACACAAGGGTGGATTTCCGGGGAGATCCAGAGCTCGCGCTTCCTGAGGGAGGGAAATGGGGTGTTATAGGTAAGATATTTTGACCAGTTTTTATTTATTTGAGTTTTACAAAAAAAATGTGTGTTTTTTATGTTTCCAAGACTAGCTTATCGATTTTCACATGCAACTATTGGACCCGTTCGACCTGTGGAATTTTCATATCCCCACGAGCGGGAGACCCACAACCAGAACCAACACCAGTTTAAGTTGTTGTAGTGGAACGAGAAGTACTAAAAGATCTCAACATAGCAAAGACCCTCACACAGGTAGAGCATCATATGGAAGGATTGGCACATGGCATAGTTGAGACCAAGGTTGACCAACTCCTTATGCGATTACAACAACATACTATTGGAGTGTTAGGGCATATCAGTTAGCCACTATACAAGATAACTCGTGTAGTGGCATGTTATCACAAGCACTATGATTATTCTACTAGGACACATACTGTCATATTTGCATGTATATTTTTGGATATGATAGGTTGTGTGGAAATATGTGTCTCAGACACAAATTTTGTAAAACCAAACTTTTATATATATAACTATATTGAGTGTTTCCTATATTTCTATTATCGCTTTCAACTGATGTGATGTGTATTGAAATTATTTACAATTGTCACAAATGTCTATCTAAAACATGAACTTTAACCAACACAACTGTCAATGTATTTAGATTTCTAGAAATATGTTGATATTGGATGTAATCAAAGTGTCTTTCTAGAAGGTGAACCCTTAAAACATACGCAACATGGTTAGACTTCTAACTAAGTAGACATTAGTCAAATGTCATACTATGAGCTGTGAGTCCAATCTGATGACTATACGGTGAATACCATGTGAAATAGCATTAGATAGTATTTTGATCACCGCGCTATACTCAGTGATATTATTGGTACACCGACCGAGACAAATACATCGTAGACTCACTAACTTGCCATTTGGAGCGAATATGGCCCACGCTACAGAAGATAGGTTCCGAGTACTACGAATAGCACCATCAACATAACCAACAAATGGTTCCAAGGATATCGACATCTGCAAACCAAATGAAAATGGGATTTACAGAAACCAAAGGAAATTCTAACGGAACACACTGCAAACACACTCAACACGCCTATATACAACATGTACACAGTGTATTAGGCAAAATCAATCATAGTATTTTTTAAGGTACAACCCACTTCTAGGTTGCACCAACGGAACTCCATCAAAATCTACTAGCTCATATGCCCCTTTTACAAGAACATATTTGACAATATATGGACCTAGCCACATTGGCTCGAACTTTCCTGATCCTAATTTATTAGACTCTTGATAATAAAGCATAATAAGGTATCCTTCTAAGAAGATGTGAGGCTTGACGCAGTTGTCATATTGCGCCTTGATACCTCTCTTATGATCTTCATTAGCTAAAGTGGCATCACACCGTGACTCATCTAAGTGTGTGAGATGTTGTTGTAACGGCTACAACCACCCTCCAAAATTTTGCCTTAGCCTGTTTTGGAGCCTCCCTACCAACCTTACGCAGCACTTTGTCTTACTTCGTCAAGTACTCAAGCTTCAAGTGTATTCCTCGCACAAAGGCAACCTGTCGATCATAGTTTATCCATTCCCCTCACAAGCTTCTCACCTGGACTTGGTCCAGCTGCAGGCTGAGCAGCTTGCCCTTGAAAATTGCGCATTTCTAGAGAGCAACCAACCTTCCCTCTAGGAATTGTGCAATCCTCTTTGACAGCCTGTTGGGCTCTAGGATTGCAAAATCCTGCCAGCCAACCCTCCCAATAGGATTTGCACAAATTTTCCTAGCAGCAGGTTGTTTAACCCAGGATTTGTGCAAATCTGGGAAGCAGTCAGCTGCTCTACTCAGAAATTGTGCAAATCTCCTAGGAAGCCAGCCCAGCTCCAAGCCAGAAATGCACATTTTTCTCCAGCAATTGAGTAGTCTCTTGCATGTGCAGCTGAGTTGACCGGTTTCCTTCAGAATTGAGCAAAATAGACTTGCATGCATGGGCTGCTCCTCCCAAGGAAAAATGCAAAGGCATCCCTTGATTCAGGGATCTATGTTTAGCAGTTGGAAGTTACATGCAAGGAGCAATTACCAAACCTCCCACCAAGTGTCACTTCCCCTAGATTTGTGGCATGCGCATCACAACCTTAATGTTATCACAACTCATCAACGGACGTAGCAGAGCTCATTCCTCACATCAACCTTGCAGCTCTAACATCCCACATCACATCTAGGAGCAATTGGCACATTCAACTCATCTGTTTTGGGGTAAGCTCGCTTCCCATGCCTTGTGTTGCATTTCTATCGATTTTCGTGTTTTCGCTTGCAGGAGTACTGTCTACATGATTTCTTTGAACGCTTTCGGTCATTTACATGTATACTAGCTTGTCCTAGCTCTGTTTCAGTTTTCGTTGCTATCTCACTGATGTCACATGCATGAAGCTATTTTGCACGGACATTCGCCCAACCCGCGAACTCCCTCACCCACATGCATGTTGATTTGTTTGTTGAATCTTTCATTCATGTTTTGCATGGACTATTAATCACTTCTGCTATCACTTAGTGTCGCCATGCATTCACTGACTTACTTTCTTTCAGTTGCCCGTCGATGAGTCGAGACAACCTTGGCCTAAGCTCTCCCTTCACCAAGGCTGCACTGCACAATCTGGGAAAGGAAGGCTCACCTTCCTCTCCAGATTTGCGCATTCATGCCCAGCACTGGCCTTTAGGACTGTTTTGCACATCTTTGGAGGGCAGTCGCTGCTAGGCCCAAGAAATTGCACAAATATGTCCCTGGGCCAACAGTCCTTCCTAGCTAGAATTGCGCATTGCACAATCCTAGCAGTCAACAATCAGATTGGAATGTGCATTGCGCAGTTCCAGCAGTCAGTCAATCTCCCAGCAGCCCAGACTGTGCCTTGTGCAGTCTTGGCAGTTGGTCTTCTGACCTACAGCCGAAATTGCGCAACCTTCATGATCATTCACTCAGGTATGCTACAAGTCATTTCTCATGTTCTTTTTGGTTTTCGACTTACAGATTGCTTGCCATGAGTGTTGTCATGTCTCTAGGTATCACAGGTGTTCATCTACCTCTCAACATTATAGGAACAATGGTTTCCAAGAGAGCAGAGACAGACATCGTTCAGAGCACACTTTGGGATGCAGTTGATCAAGTGTCTATGGACTTGCCTACCCACGAAGAAATAGAGTTGTTCGTAGACAAGGACATCAAGATATGACAACAGCAGCATCACAATGAGCAGCATCATGAACAACAATTGAAGACAACATACCAAATGCAACGAATGCAAGAGGAGGGTTCTTGACAACACGGAGGCGAAACAAGGTTTCAAGCTCAAGCAGGTCCATTGATGATGAAAGAAACTTTGGAGACTTCGGCTATGAAGTGACGGCACGACATGAAGATCACGCGAAGGCAGAAGATGGAACAAAAAAGGAGTTCTATGTGCTTAAGTAGCAACTCAGAAAGAACATGAAGTTGCACAAACAGATGAATGAGTTGCAACATGAATAAGAACAGCAGTGGGCACAACATGCACTCACATATGAAACTACGCATGTACAAGTTAAGGATCCATCCCAACAGCTGACATATAGTAGACATGGTGAGCAGTGTTGTTGATTGCATGCAAGGGATTTAGCAGCATGCATGTCGTTGAGGGCACGCATGCAATCCAACCCATTTAACACACGCACCAAGGCGAAGACAAGAAGCAAGTCCAACTGGGGCTAAACATGTACTTTGGCAAGTTGATGTGCATGACCACCAGCACACACTTGAAGATCAGCACAGACACTATGCATCAGTGTGTTGCTCATTCAACCATACCCGAGAAGACCATGCACATGTTAGCAGACAAGTTGGATGAAAGAGTCGAACCAATCCACTGGTTGCAATGGAGGCAAGAGTTCGTTTCAGTAAGATGTCACCATGAGGTGCATGCACACCATCACGGACGACCAAGCTTCGTATCAACTCGCCACCTTCACCATCGCAAGCATGTCATAGAATTGGTCTCACCACAATGGACCGAGTTTCAGTGATGTCTTGCTTGGCTTGCTCCAGCCATGTTGTCTCACATGAGTACATGTGCATTGTAACGATGAGTCATGTTAAGTGTAAGTCAAGTGTCCATAGTTGGATGTAACAGTTGAGTCACGTCAAGTGTAAGTCAAGTGTCTATAGTTGGACATAACAGTCATAGAGTAGGTGAAGAGTCATAAGGGTAGTTGAACTGTCACAAAGGGGAATGTCAAGGGTCACCCCACCCTTTGCTATAAATAGTCCCTCATAACTCATTGTATAGGCTTTTGGTCAGCCAAGCTTCTTATAAGACTATCTTGGAAAGAGCTTGGATAGTGTTGTAGCATGCCTTGGCTTCTCCAC